>OY720052.1:7790776-7990847 GCA_963082485.1 Eudonia mercurella | reverse complement strand
AAAAAAACAAAACAGACTTTATACTAAAAAAAAACAAAAATAAATTTTAACAAGCAGTAACGAGCAGTGGGCTCAATCAAATAACCCTCCCCGAGCCATTCCAGGTGCAAAGGTGCCCAACACACTTGCCGCGTTTCCACGTTGAACAGCGATAGACAACCTTTGCATCAGGAATGACTCGGAGCGAGGGTCAAGACCCCTCTCTCGTAGACGGCGCCCCACTTCTCTGAAAAACAGTTTGGCCTCTGAACCCCAGCAACCAGTTGTTTCAACCGCAAGTGGTACAAACAAATAGTTTGTGAGTACCGAATACTTCTCGTGCTTTCTTTGAGCTGCCGCCTCAGCAGCTGCTGCCGCCATCCTCATAGTGCGACCAACGTGCGAAGCGGCAAAAGTGCTAACACAAGTGGCGTCCCAGAGCAGGCACTTTCCCTTTTGCCAAGGCACAAGGGTTAAGCCATCAGGCCTTTTGCCATCTGACCGACTAAGGCCTGGTGGCTCCAGCACACAGGGAATATTTGCCGAAACTAGCGCCCTCCGGATGATATCGTTGAGAGCATGATGGCGTGGAAATCTCCCTGCACAACGGTAACAGCTCAAGGCGTGATGACCGTTGCTCTCCACCATAGTACCACAGATGCATACATGAGCTTCACAAACATCGCAGCCTAGGCGTAGAGCCACGGCGATCCGCATAGAGTCATCATCAAGGAGAGTTCCCAGATGTGGAGAGGGAAGCGCGTGTAGCCAAGCGCCGGACTCTGGCCTTGATACCGCAATAAGCCTTGCCCTATCCACACCCACAGCCCTTTCCAACTGGCAATCAAAAACCCGCTTCACCCCTACATCGTCCCACAAGCGCTGACGGTATAGTTTTTCTGGCACGCTCGAACCAGGGTTGAGTGCCAACCAAGCGACCTGTGCATCAGAAGCAAACGGTATTGTAGCCTTGCAACCATCTAATGAAAAGAATTTAGTAACAAGGTCAACGACCCCAGCTGCTGATGCCAGGAAGGCCGGCAGACTCACGTCCCTAGCACGCCGTAAGCCCAAACCACCGCTCCGAATGGGAAGAGAAGCGAGGTCCCATTGGTCAGTATTAAGGGAGACATTCAGCAGACACTCGACCGTCTCCTTCAACACTGAGTCAAAGGAATCAATATGCGTTGGGTATAGCCAAGTCGGGACCGTGCGCAAAAAATAGTTAAGCTTTGGAACTGAAAAGCAAAACCTCAGCAAAAGCAGTGCAACGTGTGCTGGTAGATTTTTTAGCCTTTCCTTAGCAGACAGGAGAAGCTGCCTTCTTACCTCAAATGCTTCAGGAATTGCTACCGAGAAAATTGGAGATCCCAAAAGATACAAAGTTTGATTTGTTAACTCTTTAAGACCCGGCAACAAAGAACAAAAAGAAGGAAAGAAAGCACGAGATTCGGCACTGCAGGGGTAGAATTCACATTTGGTCGTGTTTACCTCCAAACCCAGTTGACGTAAGCGTGGAAGGAGAGTGACCAGATCTTGTCGTACTTTCTCAGGCTCTCCCCCGATGGTACCATCATCCAGGTACCATATATTCAAAGGGGATTGAAGATCCGTTATTACTTTATGAATGGCAAGACAGAAAACTAGTGGGCCAAGCGGATCCCCTTGCTGCGCGCCAACCTGAGAAAGTACAAGGGATTCGTTATAGAACAGATTAGAAGGGGACGAGTAAACTTGAAAAAGAAAAGGATAGAGGGATGGCACCCTCTCCCTGACTTCATTCAACAACGCATCGCGTTCTACGGAATTAAAAGCATTTTTAATATCCAGCTTAATAATTACGCAATCAGCATTCCCCGCATCCAAAGAAAATGCTCGTGCCGCATGAATAGCAGCCTCACAGCCTAAACTTGTACCAAACCCTAGCTGACAAGGTCGCAGGTAAGAGGCCATTTCCTCCCTCACGGCACGGCACCCGAGTTTAGCGGTCAGGCGACGAAACGTGCTACCGACAGCAATGGGTCTTAAGCCTCCGTCCTTTTTCGACAATGCGCATAATGTAGCTCCGTAAATATAAGGACACACCGCAACATTTAACTGGCCACTCAGAAGGAAGTTGCACAGATTAGTCAGACCTTCAAGCAAACGTATCCCGCCATCACCTGCTGATCCAGATGTAAGCTCCTTCAAATGAATAGGGCGTATACCATCTAAACCAGCAGCAGAACCGTTGTTAAAAGAGCTTAGTGCCAGTACAACGTCCTCTACCTTAACTAGAATAGCTGGAACTGATCTGTCAGGCTCAGGCGGAAAAACTAAAGGCCGAGATGGCGGCGGGTGCTTCGACTGTAAGGTAGCAAGAGTTTCAGGATTCGACGGTGCTACTCCATCATTCGACATAAGCACTCGGACAGCGCCCCTCAGGTCACCATCAAAAACTTTAGATTGTATGGTTCTAAGAACTGAGGGTGGCCTCAGATGCGTCGATCCTGCGAGCTCGCTGCTTGAAGAATCAAGCAGTGTCACCGTTGCGTCGATGTTTTGCTTTACCTTAGTGGTAAGGTTACCCGAGCTTGTAGCATCAGGCGCTTTTAAAGCTGAGTAACCAAAAGAAAGCAAAGCGAACCACTCTGCTATACCATTACAATCAATACATCTATTAATGAGATAGCACAATTTGTTTGCCGCAAGGTTTCGCGCACCCTTAGGTATGTGACGCAGCACACGCACAGACCGCTTCATAGTGGCCAAGTCAGCTAAACCTAAACCACCGCAATTGTGCGGCAACGTCTGCTGTGTCAACGTGCCTGAACCCAACTGTGTGGGGCCTGATAAAAAACTTTTATGCATGCGACCAATGTGCACTTTAAGGCCATGTGTAGTAAATTTACGAGATGAATTAGGGCAGTGGGGGCACGTGGAAAACAGAGAGGAGTTGCTCATTATTATTTAATTAAATCTATGTATTCTATTACCTACATTAAAACTATAAGGAACTTATTCATAATTATAATATATAGAAAATGCACTTACAAAACAAAATAGGACAAACCCAAAGACATAATTATAAAAGAAAAACGAAAACTACTCAAACTGGATGATTTTGACAGCAGGCTATTTGCAATCGGCGCAGGCGTGAAATGACTGCAGCACGGAATATCGCGCCGCTTATTGGCTGTAGTATGCGAGGATGACGCTTATTGGTCGATGTCAAGGCGACAGACAAAGAGCAGCGTGATGATTACAGATGACACTGTTTAGGTTGTGGTAAAAAGGTGCTCCACAGGTTTCAGCGGCGGCGCACACAGCTGCCAACAATAGCTTAGGCATGGGCACAATGCGCAAACAGAAAATTTAATACAACGTAAACAACTTATGCCACATAAATTTATTAAACATTTTTAAAAGAGGAGACAGTAAATGTCATGTCATATCAAGACAGTATTATAAATAAATATATAAATATATAAATATGTATATGTATATATGCCATAATATATATATATATATATATTATGGCATATGGTTGAACATTTAATAAAGAAATTTGACAAGTTTGATTAGTACAGTTGGACGTGCAGGCTGTACATTACCTGCAATAAATTGAGTTAGGTATATGATATTCTAATCCATTTCTGTATTTTCCTTACGCTTTTAAAGTGTCTTATTAGTTTGAAAAATGTAGACTTTGAAAAAAACACAAATGTTGAAAAAATTTCCACGAGCAGGATTTGAACCTGCACCCTTCTGACATACCGGGTCAGGTGCTCTTCCAATTGAGCTATCGTGGTTCTAACCAACCCGCCGAAATTATTCAACACTTTTTACTTTGAAAGCCAAAGGCACCCATTCAATGTCAACAACTACCGTCACTAACATCCGATCATAATATTTTTACAAATATTAAAGATCAGTTAAGAAGTAGGCAAGCTATTTATAAAATGTTAAAATATTTTTTTTTATTTTTTTTAACGCAAATTTTGTTGCGAACAAATTACAAAAACACAAATGTTGAAAAAATTTTAGTTTAGACTTTTAATTTTAGACTTTAAAGTTCGTATGGAATACCGAAATGTATGTATAATATAAAGTTATTTTGAAGTTCTTATCATCATCATCATTATCATCATCAGCCTATACTAGTCCACTGCTGGACATAGGAGTTTTTATGCTCTTATGAAACTTCAAATGCTGATTTTCACGGTAACAAATAAAGTAATTACAAAAACACAAATGTTGAAAAAAAAGCGCACGAGCAGGATTTGAACCTGCACCCTTCTGACATTCCGGGGCAGGTTCAAATCCTGCTCGTGGAAATTTTTTCAACATTTGTGTTTTTGTAATTTGTTCGCAACAAAATTTGCGTTAAAAATTATTTGAACATTAAATAAAGTAATACTAATGTATTCGTATAGCGGCTAGCTCTTTCTGCGTTCGGCCCGTCGCGTCGTGAACAAAGAACCATCCGTCATATGCTGCCATTTTGTTTTATGTTGTCTTTTCAAAATGGCGCTTAGTTTAACTACCCAATTAAGAAAGACATGAATCAAACCGATGGATTCATTGTATGGTGAATGATGCACTATACAAAACACTAGATTTACTGTTAATAGCAGTGTGATGAAGCGACGGTAACTAATCATACATACGTACATAAATACATACAGCATACATATGATTCTGTCTGGGAGTCTAGAGTTCTGTGAGAAGAATATGTGAATGAAAATTGAAACCTATTTTATTATTTTTATTGTTTTTATTGTTTTGATAGATAGACGGTCGTGTAATTAAATAAATAAATAAACACATACATACACACATACATACATACATACATACATACACACATACATACATACATACATACATACATACATAAATACATACATACATACATACATACATACATACATACATACATACATACATACATACATACATACATACATACATACATACATACATACATACATACATACACTCACGTCCTTCTCCCCAAAAAGGGTTGAAAAGCAATTTTGAGTAAACCCGCCGTTTGTGACATCGACGCCACATGTAGCATAATCAAACTATGACTCCGAGGTGGAATAGATACCATCAGTGATGGGTTGCAGCCGATCGCCTGATGCGCGAGCATCTTGGATCCCTTGGCCCTCAGTCAGCTCTTACGACATGCACGAGAAGTTCGGCAGCTAACCCATTCTTTTCAAGTCCCATACATAGATAATATAAAACATGTATTATGATGAACGGACAGCTTTTACTAATTTGACAGGAGAAAATTTCATGTTAGGCACGCCTCTCTGTAGTAGAAAGGCCTCAAAGCAAACACAAATATGTCGGCTGTCACATCACACGTCACTAACTATAAAACGATAACGAGGCTTCGCAGCTATGTTTGTGACTTGTTTTTTGGCGTTTTTTTTTTATATAATAGTAATTTTTTCTCCAAGTTCATATTTAAAAAAGTTTTTATCAATAAATGTAGTTATCAATAAAGGGCGTTGATTATTCCAGTCTGAAATATTTTCGAGCAGGCCCTCAGATAGACATCATAAAAACGGTAAAATTAAAACTTCTAGCCAAACTAACGTAAGTACGAATTGCGTTTTTTTTTTACGAAATTAACAGTTTATGGAAAATGTGCTAACACTATAAAGTCGTAAATTTTTCTCTCCTTTAAAGCGCACAGGTTGTTTAAATTGCTTTATTAGCAATAATAAAGCAATTTAATAATAAATAATAATTTTATTGCTCTAATTTATATATAAAGGAGATGTTTAATTTTTTGATAAGACCTAGTACACTTACTAAGAAAATAGTATAAAATACATGTATTTAGTTAAATTAAGTAATATCCTAATATGCTTTATCATTTATGTATCAGAATAAAAAAAGAAAGATAATTTTTATATGACCGAAAAACATACTTTTTGTTACCTGGCATCACGAAAGTTGCTATATTTTGTTATTTCAAATACTTCTTACCTAAAAACTATTAATTTATTTGAAGAAAATCATTTCGAATAAGCTTAGGTATATCATGTATTAGCCGTCTTTTGGTATTATGTACAAGGTGTTGGCAATTTCTCCATACAAAATTAAACATCTTTAGATTATCGTATTGGCTCCAGTATTCGACACAGTTTTTGTCGCCAAAAAATAATATAGAATTTTATTGGAATTTTACCGGATAACAACTAGGAAGCAGGTAGGATGTACTTAATTGTCGCTTAAATTACAACTGACCCCTGTTCCTAATGATTGAAGAAAGAATGTCAATCATTGGCTCCTGTCGAACACTGCTGCCACTCTCTATAAAGTTTTATAACACCAAAAGTAAGTAAACAGCCTACACTGACCCACTGCTGGACAAAGGGGGGTTAATATTACTCGCGTCCGTAGGTTTACCCTTGAGCCCTTACACGTGACCCCTGGCTGGTGCTAAATGAGTGACACTGTCTGAGTGGTAGAGCCACGCTTGCATCACGAAATGAGCCGGCTCACCCGGCGTAATACCACCCTCTCACAGAATATCGGCATGAAACAATGGCACTCATTGCTGTTGTTTCGTCCGGTGAGTGAAAGTACCGGAGGCCCATCTCTCACCCCTCCCCCTTTCCAATTCCTACTTCCTTCTCAAGATCCAACTCCTTCCTCAAGGCCGGCAACGCATCTGCGATTGCTTTGGTTTTGCGGCGGGCAAAACCAATGGGCGGCGGTGATTACTTTCTATCAGGTGACCCGCCTGCTCGTTTGCCTCTTTTAACATAAAAAAGGCCTCCTTTATTGTAAACAAGTCACCGCTATTATTGATGGGTAATGGCTTAATCACCACGCTTGCCAAATGCGGGTTGATGATCACAAACCTCGGCCACCGTGACGTTCCTAATCCTTCCTTCCTAGCATGCCTAAATAGCATTATTATCTGACCCTATAATTTGACCGGTGAAATGCCCTGTAGATATATCTACACGGTTAGTTAATCCTCAAAGTATGTCAAGAGACATACCTACATAACCGAAAAACTATGTACCATGAAGATTGTAAGCTCCATAACGGATAGTTACGTTCAAAAAAAAATTGAGCCTTAATTTTCTAAAAATAAGACTTAGGTTGGTTTGCCAACGACATGACACGGTCTACATACTGCGATAGGCATCACGTTTATAATTAAATATAGTGTTATGACATTAATATGTGGTGGAAGAACTAGCGCTACTGTATATACAACTGTGTTACATTGTCCTATTTTTTTGTTTTTTTATTAGTTAAATAGCCTAACGCGGTTTGCTCATTTCATTTGCCAATGTCAAAGATTGTTGAATAAAAAATGTAGAAACTTTTTAATGCTTAAATTGTTAGGTTGCTAATGTTATCGAGATGGTGACCAAAAAGTTATTATCTCGTGCTTCTCCGGGCTTCCAAGTGGCACGTAAAGCCATCGGTCCTGGCCCCCGTAGTGGTTTATTATGGCCTGTTCTCCCTGTGCGTTTGTCTCCATTCATAAGCTCGTGCCCCATCAGTGTGGGACATCAAATTTGCTACAGAGAGAGTCCAAAGTACCAGGCTCGCATGAGTAATAGGGAGGTAGGTATAACATACTTGTGGTGAGCATTTGAAGGAGTTCCGCACTGGACCCGTATGGTGGTTTGTGGCTTGTTCTCCCTGTGGCTGTGGTGTCTCCATTCATAAGGAAAGCTCGTGCCCCAACAGTGTGGGACATCAAATTTACCGAAGTACCAGGCTAGCATGAGTAATAAGGAGGTAGGTATACTTGGAGTGAGCTACATACTTGTGGTGAGCCTTTGAAGTTGTTGAAGTACCAGGCTAGCATGAGTTATAAGGAATTCCGCACTGGGCCCACGTGGTGGTTTGTGGCTTGTTCTCTCTGTTGGCTGTGGTGTCTCCATTCATAAGGAAAGCTCGTGCCCCAACGGTGTGAGACATCAAATTTGCTACAGAGAGAGTCCAAAGTACCAGGCTCGCATGAGTAATAAGGAAATAGGTAAGTATACTTGTAGTGAGCCTTTGAAGTTGTTGAAGTACCTTGCTTGAACCGAAGGAATCGAAGCTATGGTTTGCCGCAATTACGTTTGTCGCACTTCAGACTTACAAACCGTAAAAAGTATTTAATTTAAATCTGTAGTGTTCGCGTGAACTTTAAAATATCAATGATATTATATAGATAGTTGTAAGTGGTTATCGTATATATTAAAGTCTACCAGCACACGTCTTCCCTCCTTCCTATGACATGGGGTCCTTCAACCAGGCGTGAAGGCACCTTGTGGGCCGGCAGGGTGAGAGTGACTGATGCTGCGTTATCTTCACGCTGCATCAGTTGACTACGCGTCTGGAATCCATTTCCACATAACATCAGGAGGAATGGAGTCTTTTGTCGAGCTATATTAAAAGAAAACGTAACAACGATGCATATTATGCATTTTAATGTTTGTTCAGCGAAATATAATATCTAAGTTCACTAGCATAATATATTTTTGCAACAGCACAGATCAGAGCCGGGTCCAAAGTTCGATGTTGGAATGTGCTACTGAATATTTGCAGAGCCTATGGCACTTTGCATCTGTTGTGTAACACCATTAGGGATCCATACTTGTTTATAATACTATGTAGTAAAATATCAAGAGTCATTAAAGGTGGAAAGAAAAACTATTGTAAAATCTATACTAATATATTAACGCTGAATAGTTTATTTTTTTGTTTGAACGCACTAATCTCTAGAACTACCAGTTCATCATCATCATCATAATCATCAGCTCATTTAATGTCCCCACTGCTGGGACACGAGCCTTCCCTATGGATGGATAGGGAGAACGGGCCATAAACCACCACGCGGGCCCAATGCGGATTGGTGGTTGTTAACGACTGCTAATGTAGCCGGGACCAACGTCATTACGTGCCTTTCGAAGATCGGAGGAGCTAGAGATGATACATTTTTGGTCACCCATCCGATGACCGGCCTATGCGAAAGTAGCTTAACCTCAGCAATCGCAGACAGGGCGCGTTAACCACTGCGCCGAAGAACGAGCTACTACAGAAAAAGTACCAGTTAGATTTGAAAAAATATTTTTGCATTTAACATCACGTTCTGACCCATAAGGGTGCGCCGTCCGTAAGTGACAAGTGTCATATATTTTATTTGAAATGTCTTCGTCCATATTTATTTTATGCCGCGCGGCCATATTAATTTTGTATGGGGAATTTAACGTGTTAATTTGAAAAATAATAAATTAAAAAACCGCTCAATAAATCGAAAATGTGAGACGGACGATTTGTCGTTAAGTTAATTGGCAATTGTTTAGACATCATTAAAGGTATAATAATTTACATAAACTTTAAGATATTAACTTAACGTCGCCACTCGTTTTCATGATTTTTGCCCAACTTTAAAGGATATTGTAGAAAAAACTATAGTGTGTTATGATTTATGAGTCGGAATAATTGTAAACACGTTCCCTTTGATACTAAATATATATTTTGTTTATGTAGTACGATAGTTTTTTCATCATATATCAACTTAACCGTGACTACACTTTTGGCTTTTTTTGGTCGGCGCACCCTTAATAGCAGAGCAAAAAAGGTCAGAAAAAACGCTAAGGGAATACGAAGTACTGCCTGCACGTTAAACTATCACAAACTGTCAAATTTCCTCAATAGACTTTCAACTTTATTACTAAGGCACATGATTGAAAATGTATTAAAGAATTTTGACAATTTTTGATAGGTTTATGTGCTGTCGTCTGTACTAGCGCATTCGGGCGACGCGATACGACGCGGTGGGTCAGAGAACAACTACTGTGATATATAGTGGTAGTTTCATCATCATCATCAGCCTATACTAGTCCACTGCTGGACATAGGCCTCTCCTCGTGCACGTCACTGAGCACGATCCGCGGCTACTCTCATCCAGCTCTTGCCAACCATCTTGCGGAGATCGTCGCTCCACCTAGTCTGAGGGCGTCCTACACTACGGTTGCCGATACGCTGTCTCCACTCGAGAACTCGATTACTCCAACGGTTGTCGGTTCTGCGGCTAATACGACCGGCTGCCACTTCAGCTTGCTGATCCGATGAGCCATGTCGATTATATTCGTTTTCTGTCGGAACACCTCATTCCGAAGTCGATCCTTTATATAGCATAGTTTGTATCAAATGAAATCAACCGATCCGATCCGAATTCCTCGGAGAATCTAGTAGGAACAGGCACTAATGCCATTTCCTACTTGAAAACCTTTGACGGTGTTTCGTTTCACACGGCTTGAGTAACCCTTTAAGTTTTTCGCCGCACTTCTAAAAAGTCCGATAACGATAAATTACCAGTGGCAATGAGCAAACACTCTCAAAATAAAAAATAAAAACGAGCGAGCTTTACAGTGGTCGCTTAAGATGTGTACTTGTAACATTTGACATCTCACCTCACCACCATAAGCAATTTTAACACAAAATTCTGAAAAAAAATGGGTCAAGTATTACATCATTTTATAACTATAAAATAAATGCAGTAAATACTCATTAGAAGACATTTGACATTTTAAAATGACCTTTGATAGTCAAATGACACAATATGTCACATCTAATAAAATACGTCATGTTCTATCGATTTTAAATTTAAAAATGGCGTGCGCTTGCGCGTTTCCCCGACTTTCTGTTACACTGTTACACATACTTCCGTCCCATTTCACGAAATCACTCCCACAAATTAGTTATTTAGAAAACGAGCGGAAAGATGTTACAAATCAAAAACGAATTATGTTACTACATGATGTTACTGACGTGTAGCTGGTCTGGTCACAAGTTATGCCGGCATTATTAAAATACTAGTGGACCCGGCGGACTTCGTACCGCTTTGACAGTTTCCATTAATTCCCGTGGGAATATCGGGATAAGAACTATCCTATGTGTTAATCCAGATTATAAACTATCTGTATGCCGAATTTCACCCAAATCCATCTATCCGTTGCAGCGTGAGGAAGCAACAAATATACACACATACACACAAACTTTCGCATTTATAATATTAGTGTGATTGTGAAAAATTAAGTGACCAATGGAGCTTTACTGGAGATTTTTTATTTACAAGGTAAAATTTTACTAGAAAGAAATACATATAACGATATATACACGAGTGCATATAAACCTAAAGTTTTTAAAGCCCGAGTGAATAGGCTGTTTCTGGGCAAGCTCGTTCCGTCGTCGGCCTCTTCTTAGCCTTAGGGATTAGAATGAGGCCAAGAGCAAGCCCATCATACTATAAAAAAAAAAAAAAATACAACCTTAGGAAGCTCGAGTGGGAATCGAACCCACGACCTTTGGATAACCGCTCCAGTGCTCTGACCGCTGAGCTACCGACACCCAAAAGACTAGTCGAATTTTTTTTTAATCTTGTAACTATATTCCTATAGCATTTTGCAAATGCAAAATTCAAAATGGTAAAAATATTTAAAAGTAATTACGTCTTCATCGATTGTTAAATACTTGCAAAAGTGTTCTTTCGACTGTGAGTAACTTCAAATTTCGCATTTTGAATGCAAAATTCAAAATAATAACTGTTTCCTGTATTTTTCAATTTTGTAGTTATTGTTTTGATTCTTATTTTTTCCGAAGCTTAGCTTGCATTTTTAATTTTTTAATTGTGTTTTAAATGTAATGTAATGTATATTACATTTATCACACAATTATCGAGTCGGGTGGGCGTTTAAATTTTTTTCACTGTATTTAATAAAATATTTAATAAATATTTAATGGATACTTATATGTCGTTTTTAAAACAATAAATAAATAAATAGCTGTAAATATAGCATCCAATAGCTTGCCGTAGCGTATCGCTTCAAGTGGACAGTGGCCACAAACGAGATCTCGTGACCTCTATATGTCAAAACAGGTAATATGGCCGGATCCACGTCACTTTCGCCGTACGAGATGAAATCGAAGGTTCCATCAAGTTATTTATGGTCTCGGCTTTGTGGAATTCCATTGGTTTTCGATTGTAAATGTTAAGCTACTTTTTCGGAGGCGTGGCAGTGGATGGGTGGTTGGTTAGTCTGTAGTTAGAGGTGGAGTGCGTTTGGAGTTTGCTTGTTACATATTTTTGTTCCCTCGGTGTTCAGTCATCATTATTTTAGGCTTGTGTTTAAACGCCTACCAAAAATGTATCAATTCTACTACCAATAAAATTCGAAAGGCTTACCAAAACGGAAAAATGCTCACCAAATTGTGTTTCCTAAAATATTATAAAAAGGATACAATTTATATTTTTATTAAATGCAATAAAAATATATGAATACCTTTTAACAGCATTTCAGACCAAATATGTTATTTTGTCACCAAACAGATAACACCAATATTTTATGCCTCGAGTTTCAATTTGGTAATTTTTGCTTTCTGTTGTCTAATAAAAAAAATAACCTTGAAATTTGGTGTCTTAAATTTCTAACCTATCACGTGACCTACGAGTAGGGCAGCTAGTATCCTCAATCATTTGAATAATAGTGTAAAAGTTTGGTGAGCATTTATCCATTTTGGGAAGCAAAAATAATATTTGTACAGTCATTTAATTTATTTGGTACTAAGGCTTAGGGTCTAAAAAATATTTCTGGTGAGCGTTTAGGTTTAAGCAACTTTCGCCGGTTATTGGAATGATGTATCATCTCTCACTCCTCCATGCTTTGAAAGACACTTAAAATTAAAATTAAAAAAAAACAAGTTTTATTTCGGACAGTCCATAAGAGACTTAAATCTATGTTAGTACCTTCTTACAATTAACACTTAATTAAATCTACTTTGGCACTAATTGTGTGTTCGAAATACATCTACGGACACAATGGGGGAATCATAACGTCACGCTATCACACGCAGAATGGAGTTGGAGCTGGCCCGCAGTCTGCAGAGCAACGAGGCCGTTGGTCCCGGCTGCATTAGCAGTCGTTAACAACCACCAATCCGCACTGAACTCGCATTCTCCCTATCCAATCCATCCATAGTCCCCAGTGCCCTAGTGGCGGTATAGACATACAAATGAGCAAGTGATAATCTATTTATATGCTCGCCAGGTTGAGCAAAAAAGGTTCTTTCCTGGTGTGTTGATAAATCAAATCAAAATATTTATTCAGTTTCAAATAAAAGAAATAAACAAAAATAAAATATACAATAAAGAAGCGATATTGAAAAGGACCCCTCTCACTCAGCACATGTTGCAGCATGAACATCGCCTGCAACGCTGATATTTGTGTGTGTGGACCAGCAGAAGCAAAAGCGGCCTCGCTTTTGCTGAACAGGTGGGTTACTCTTGAAACACAATTGCATTAATCAATTTCCAATCACAAATCTAAAAAATTCAAATGGCACTCTTAAAAGCGATAATAGCGCTACATTTGAATTAAATTGCGTGGAAATTGAGTGAACAAATTATTATCGAGTTGGGGCGTTCCGAAATTGCGAAACTTATCCCAATACTTATCGATACATATTGATCGCATTGGAATTGTATTGAGATTGAGTTTGCGTCAAGAGTAAGCCTACCAGGACTGTTATTATTGTGCGAACAGTATAGTCTATACTAATATTATAAAGAAGAAATCTTTGTATTTTTGTAGGTATGTACCTATGTATGTTTGAAGCGAATAAACTCAAAAACTACTGGACCGATTTAAAAAATTCTTTCACCATTAGAATGCTACATTAGCGCTGAGTAACATAGGCTATATTTAAAAAAAAGGGAGAAAAAAAGAAATGCGGTACGAATGAAAGTCCACCGGATCATTTAGTATACTATATAGTACCTACACGGTAAAAACAGTTTTCTTAAAACAAAGCAAAATTACTTCAGTCAAAGCATATTTCTTAAATTTAACAAAATGATCCACTCATATATACTGAAAATAATATTTTCTTAAATTTAATATCACAATAATCTTGGTTTTATTTCTTTACAATAAGATTAGTTTTGTTTGTTTTGAAAAAATATATTTTTTTCCATTCAAATCATTATTTTCTTGAATACCAAGTAAATATTTTTTTAATTGAAAATTTTTTTTTCTTGAACCAATACATGGAAGCGTTATTCTTAGATTATATGCAATTAAAAATAAATAAATAATATATTAGAATAAGTAAATGTATTCTTAGAATAAAAAAATGTATTGTTGAGAAAAAAAAAATGCTTTTCTTTATTTAATTCTATAAATTCTCAAACTAAATGATTGTTGTTTTTATTAAAGAAAATAGTTTTTTTCTTCTAACTACAATAACGCCTTCACTCAATAACTGTTATAATTTATATCAAACCAACTCTATTTCTTGTTTTAAGAATAATAAAAAATGATCTACAGAATTATTATTTTGAATCAAGAAAAGCAAGTATCATGTAGTTATTATTATTTCAAATTAAAACTACAACTTTTTTCTCTGAAGACGTTAATGTTTTGAAATAATATGATATTTTCTTGGGTCAAATAGAGGATGTTGTTCATTCAAAATGTTTTATTTTTGGAAGTTTAGGGTGTTCCTGCACCTTCTAGTCTTCTTTACATAGCATCCTAGCCATGCTATTTTTTGCATAGCATGGCTAGGATGCTATGTAAAAAAGACTAGAAGGTGCAGGAACATCCTACATTTCCATAAAAACTTAATACCTCTTTATACAAAACTATAAAACATTTTGAATGGAACTCCTACAAATATAAAAATTGAAAGTCATTATTACAAATTTACTGTTTATTTATAATTCTACTTATACTTAAATTAATTGCGTTTTTAACGTTTCATGTCAGGTACATAACTAACATAATTAATAAAAATTATGTATATATTTTACAAGCTTTTTAATGAAGCCTTTTCTTTCTGTGTGGCAATTATGTTGTCGTCACCAGCAATCTGTAAATATTTAAATATATTATTCACTAGTTTCCCATTTGACTAATATGGGTATGCAGGAATTTGTTGGCAATTTATATTATTTGGCCTATTAACACAGTAGATAATTATGATAATGTAAAAGAAAATAATACAATACACACCTTAGCACTGACAAATATGCTATCTATAGCTCCTGCGTCGATAATTTAAATTTCTTCGTAAGCCTTTCTTTTGGTAGGTACCTACTTGATGTTCCAATACATGAGGGGTGGATGGCATCTGTGAGGATTTTTTACTGAAATAAAAAGATGACCTTGCATTATACCAAATTAACTACGGTAATATTACTAAAGAGTTGATTCTATAAAATAATGTTTTAAAATATATAAGAGCTTTTCTGACTCTTACCACTAGTAAAGGGAATTTCCAAAATTCAATTCAAGCGATGAAAAAACTTATCACATCATCCAGATTGTGTATAAAGTTTATAACACTAAGTTGGTTTTTAAATAAAAATATTTTCAGTTTTTCCAGTTTATATAAAAGTTTAGTCCCTTGTTAGTATATATCATATCGAAATGGATTAAAATCTGAAAATTAAACATTAAATAAATTAGGGCTCAATCAAGTCACCATAACAGCACACAATATTTTTCTTGTTTTTTCAATTATTCTCTATATTTAGTACATACAATGTTGCCTTCAGCCCCTTCACTTAATTGCTTAGATCTTCTAAGCTACATAATGGATTATATTGGGGTTTTACCATCATTTATTGTATTTTATCTGAAAAGTTTGTGTATTTAATATTTAATATTAAATAGCGGTTGTATCATACTGCTTTTCGACCAAAGATGTGCTAAGCTATGTAGCAAGGCATGTGTATGATATCCACCAATAGGATCGCTATGATATGAAAATAATAAAATATACTTACGAACATCACTTATTTGGTCAAAGAATCTTCTATTCTTCCAGGACATTGTAAAGACTATCATGTTTTTTCCACTTCCTCCCATGGATCTGTGTTGTTTGCAACCACATCAAACCTGCTTGATTGCTTTCTGCAAAATACATAATTATTTTTACTATAAGAAATAAAGAGTAAATAGATGAAGTAGCAGCTAGGAATCCGAATTTTATGCAACGGTGACGGGTTTCGAATTCGAATTTTGATAGCACAAGCGCTTTAGCTACTTACTTTAGATCAGAGCATTGTATTTGATGTTGTCTTACATCTATATTAATTTAAAATTACGTCGATCCTTTACATGACGGAAGGACAATAATTTAAACAGTCTTTCTCATTAATAAATTAATTTCATCATTAAAAAACAGTATTAACAATGGCTAAACCTTGGCATAGGTTTACAACACACAACAATAAAGGCACACAAACAGCGCATAATCTGATGGATAGATACGAACTGTAATATCAGTAAGTATTTTCTTCTTAAATCCTAGATTTTGGAAAACAAATTAGGTACTTACCTATGAAAATTTTAACAATTTCGTCGGGAACTAGCCACGCACGATCGTTGCAGCTCTGTAAGTTCTTCCATTCTAACGTCCTTAAGTAGGTAAGGTACAAAATACCTATGTATTACTATGTACCTAGTAGGTAATGTAATGACACACACTTTACACTCGGTGAGCAGCGCGCGCGTTAAAAAGTGGCCAGACTGAATGTAAAATCCTCTTCATTAATAACTAAAGGTAAAAGCGCAACACAGCGCAACAGTGACCAACCAAACCCAGACAGCTCAAGGCAGAAAATGACTTGTGTAGCCAGTTCAAAGCGTTATAATCTTAACTACAGACTAATATTATTTCATTCTAGTATTTGTATAATTTAAGTCAAAAACATGCTTTATTATATCAAGAGAAATAATGGTTTTGTTAGTTTTACATTTCTATTGTATCAGATCGAATTGATATCCTCTAGGTTTAAATAAATATATGTTAATTTCAATAGTCTGATCTTCTTGTAATCACAAATAAAATGTTGAATTGAAATAACAGGTTAATTCGAATTAAAAAAACCATTTTTGTGGATATGAGATATTGTCGTTACTTGAGCTAACAAAATATATTCTTGCGGTCCAGAAAACTTGAGCGAAAGCAATATTTAGTTGATCCAATAAAATTAGTGTTTAGAGTCAAGAAAAGAGTTCTTTCAGATTGAATTAAATATTTTTATTTGATTTCAGTATAATAGTTCTGAATGCAAGTAAATTATTTCTTGGTTTTAAAAAGTATTTTTTACTTTGACGAAATTTCTGGTTTTGGTTTAAATAAAATCGATCACACTTCAATCAAACAAGCCTGAACTCAAATTAAATATATTGGTTTTAAATTTAGCAAATCAAACAAGAAAATATGGGTTTTTGGTTCAAAATATTCAGATTTTTGATATGATGCAAATATGCTTGAGCTAAGCTAATATTGCTAAGAAAATGACATTACTTGGTTTAAGAAATCCTTTTTACCCGTGTATACAGTATCTCCAGTATACTCTCGCAATCCGGAAAATTCTTCCACAAAACACATTAAACTGTTTGCGTTTGAAGTAACCGCGTTAAGTACGAACCTTGGAGCTATTGACCAAGGGCTATGATGAAACTTCCTCGTTGTTAATGGCATAATTACTGACTTAATGATCAGCGTTGAGGTAACCGAGCTTCGGAGTTAGATTGAGCATATGGGTTCATATATCTTCGATCAAAGGTTCATATCGACAAATATACAATCTAAATCTAATTCTTTAAAAATGGAAGTGTTTATTTATTTATTTATTTATTTTTAATTTAAGTGCGCAGCATTTACCATTAACTCACCAAATAACAATAGCAATTTAATATTAGGTTAAACAAAATTTGGTAACATAAAATTAAGTTAAATCAGAGCCAAACCTTCCGTCTTTATTAATAGTATCATCATCATCATCATCTCAGCCAAAAAGACGTCCACTGCTGGATAAAGGCCTCCCTCAAGAATAAATAATTAATTTTGAGGGAAATTTGCCATAATCGCCACGCTTGGCAGGCGGGTTGGCGATCGCAGTAAGGTGAGAATAATCACAGAGAGACGCTGCTGCCCCTATGGGACTATTCACATAGTCGCCTTCTACGACACCCACGGGAAGAGATGGGGTGGTACAATTCTTTACCCCCGGCACCACACGGGGAATTAATAGTATACTTAGATCTAAATCTGAGTACGAAACTTGGGAAAATTACATTACATACCCTCACCGTTACACATCATCATCATCAGCTCATTTTATGTCCCCACTGCTGGGGCACGAGCCTCCCCTATAGATGGAAAGGGAGAACGGGCCATAAACCACCACTCGGGCCCAGTGCGGTGGTTGGTAACGACTGCTAATGCAGCCGGGACCAACGGCTTTACGTGCCTTTCGAAGCACGGAGGAGCTCGAGATGATACATTTTTGATCACCCATTCGATGACCTTTGCGGAAGTTGCTTAACCTCAGCACTCGCAGACCGGGCGCGTTAACCACTGAACGCCATCGAACTCCTCACCGTTACACACATTTTGAGTATTTAGTTTATTTGCAAACTAATGGATGTACTTTTAAAAAACTGTAGTTCTTTACAATTAAAACTGTAACTTGTTAAATGCCCACACTGCCCGTGACTCTTGTGTTGTTAATGCCATTGTTAATGAGAATAATTGTAACTGGCTCTGTGGTCTAGTAGTTAAGATCCAGGGGCGTAGCTACCACCGTATCAGTCGTATTCATGATACGAGGCCCCCGGGCTAAAGGGGCCCCGAACGTCTGTTAGCGAAAATTCGTAAATTATGTTATCCACAATATCACATTTCATTTGGGCCCCAATGCACACGTTTTCCCTACTTCCTATGATATGGGGTCCTTCAAACGAGGCGTGAAGAGGCACCTTGTGGGCCGGCAGAGTGAGGGTAACTGATGGTGCGTTGTTTTCACGCTGCACCAGGTTGTCGTCGCATCTGGATTCCATATTCACTTAACATCAGGTGAAATGGAGTCATTTGCCGTGCTACGTATAAAAAAAATAAAAAAATGTAATGGCAAGCTACGCCACTGTTAAGACCACATGTTTTAGACTCAGAGGCCCCAGGTTCGATTCCCAGTGTTGATGTACATGTTTGTGTACTCGGTTTGGTTGGTGGTAGGGCTTGTTTGTCCGTCTGACTAGCTACCACCATCTTATGTAAATATGTCGCCATAACATCAATGTTTGTAGCAATTTGTTTTCTGGCAGTTAGAGATAAGATAGCCAGTGCCTCAGTAAAGCGCTTCGATACTCCGGCCACCGAGGAGTTTATGTTATATGTATAATAATGTATATATTTAATTGGATGGTGGCATTTTTTTTCGCCAAACTGCTCAAGGACTTCGTTAAGATATTTGTTTTGTCAATGTTAAGAACATAACCTTTCAAATACTATGCTTGTTCTTTTATATAACACTAGCTGACCCGGCGGACTTCGTACCAGTTTTCTTTTTTATTTTAATATAGCCTATGTTACTCAGCGCTAATGTAGCATTCTAATGGTGAAAGAATTTTTTAAATCGGTCCAGTAGTTTTTGAGTTTATTCGTTGCAAACATGCATACATACAAAAATACAAATGTTTCCTCTTTATAATATTAGTATAGATGTATAATATGTATATATTTAATTGGATAGGCTGATAAATGATGCCATTTTTTCGCCAAACTGCTCGAGGACTTCGCTAACATATTAAATATCTTTCGTTTTTAACATTGTAAAAACATAATCTTACAAATACTATGCTTGTTCTTCTTTATAAGATAACCTTAGCTAACGCAGTTGACACCATATTTACTCATGTGGTTGCCACGTTGCCACTACAGATCTAATTTAACTAGAAACTGACTAATTACAAAATCTCAGAAACTAAGAAACCTAGAAACTTGGTATTTGGCAGGCAAGTGCCTTACAGGTTACAGATATCCGCGTAGAGAGATAAGATAAGATAAGACAGGTACAATAGTGTATACGTTTCCGCGGACGAAGACGTGGCAGGAGATCTAGTTAATTTACGTATTCTTTATTTATAAATAAATGAATTAAATATTTATAAAATACTTACAGTGAAAAAATTTAATGCCTACCCGACCCAATGGGTATGTGACGTTTCGGACACATTATATTCGGACATAGTGTCCGAATTGACACTTTTTAATTTTATTATTTATTTCACTGACGATTCGGACACCAATAAAAATAGCTGCTTTGTACAGTCAGATAAAAAATAGATAATAAAGTTAATTTTTTCACTGTATTTTATATAAATATTTAATTCAGCCTAAGTGCAAGCAAATAGCACTTAAAAATAAAAAGTAACATTTATAAATGAATGTTATGTGTCAAAATAAAGAGAGTGAGGGGATGTTTTTTTTTCATGAGGTATCCTACTTTTTTTACTACTTTAATTGATTTTATTTTATTTTATTTAACATTAAAAACACCCCAAACAATTAAACTAAGTACACACAACACATTTTACCTACCTATTATAGCACAAAGTCAGTAAAGTTTCCACCTTCCATCATTAGCATTATATACAAAAAAGGACAATATCAAATTAAAAATAGGCAAAAATACAAAAAAATAAAAAGTTTTAGGTATTAAATTTTATTATGAATTTACAAGTAACAAGAAAGTTATAAAAATCAATCATTACTGTAACAAAATACCTACCTACATAAAGAAAAATCCAAGAAATTAGAAAATAAAATAAACATTGCGTTAATTGAAACTTAAACCTAATAATATGTATTGTTTGTGTAAATCGAGAATTCCATAGATACAGGCGAACGGTCTTATTCCATTGCATAACGCCAATGCAAGCGAACATCGCCACACGAATCCATCGAACCGTTACATACATCAAAGCAAAATCAACTCTACCCCACTATCAATAAAGACATCCGCTGTCACTCCAAACGTGTCGTCCACAGTACAACGCAGTGCATAACAGCAGCACGCAAGAATCAACTTTATCGATAAGACAATAAAGGTTTCCGTTGTACCGTGTGATGTGTTGTCGCATGTACAAGTCAGAAGCCTTGACCGATTTTGCTAAGTTTTTCACTTGAAGTTGTTAATAATTGATACAACAGTGGATCAATCATAAAGCGTTAATATACATAATGTTTTATGTTGTACTAGGTACATATGTAAGTAACATATAAACTTATAGGTAAGTATTATATAGCTTGTAAATGTTCAAATAATTTTTAACGCTAATTTTTGTTGCAAACAAATCACAAAAACAAAAATGTTGAAAAGTTTTTTTTTTCAACATTTGTGTTCAATTTGAAGAGCACCTGACCCGGAATGTCAGAAGGGTGCAGGTTCAAATCCTGCTCGTGGAAATTTTTTCAACATTTGTGTTTTATTATATAGCTTGTTAGGAATCGGCTATGGTGTAGATGTCAGCCATTTTCTAGTAGGAGCTCGATGGCGCAGTGGTTAACGCGTCCGGTCTGCGAGTGCTGAGGTTAAGCAACTTTCGTAAAGGCCGGTCATCGGATGGGTGACCAAAAATGTATGAACTCGAGCTCCTCCGTGCTTCGGAAGACACGTTAAGCCGTTGGTCCCGGCTGCATTAGGGTAGGCTCGCGCCCCAGCAGTGGGGACATGAAAATGAGCTAATGATGATGATTTTCTAGTATCCTAGCTGATCGGCGGACTTCGTACCGCTTTGACAGTTTCCATGACAACAAAACAAACAAATCATTCGTCCGCTTAAGAACACCCGTATCCCATGATGGACCCCTATAACAGCGTCTCCTACCAGGTCCAATTGTAAATCTAAACCATTCTCGAATCCACTTGAACACACACAAAAACATCATCCAAATAGGTTCAGCACTTTAGGAGTTCAATTTCATACACACGCACAGAAGATTTATATACATAAAAATAGGATAACTGGCACTACCCACGTCTTCGTCCGTGTAGATTTGAAAAGTAAAAATGTTTTTATTAAATTAAACAGTAGCCTATATTACCCGCAACCTTACCCGCAACTAATGTAGCATTCTATCAGTAAAATATTTTTTGAAATTGGATCAGTAGTTCCAAAGATTAGCCACGATATACAAACAAACAAAGTGACAAATGTTACCTCTTTATTATTAGTATAGATATAGATAGATAACACCAGTTTTCGACATTAAGACCCAGTGATCGACTTTTTCCTTTAATGCAAAAACATTGTACCCCTTTTCACGAAAATTGCGCGGACGGAGGAGTATGAAATTTAGCACACTTATAGTTTAAAAGAAGGATTGCAGAAGGTTAATTATTTTAAATTAATTATGCATAAAAAATACATTAAATCAATAAAACAAACATTACACACACTACCATGTATTTGACATGCATATAAACTCTTTTGAAAAATTTCAAAAATGGTAGAGGGGCGGCCGAAATCTGTCAATGCCATTTCAAACTCACATTCTTTCTTTTTTAATTTTTCATTGCATAGGATACAATCCGTGCAGCCTTAATAAAATTATGGTCGAATTTCGATAACTGGGCGACCTCTAGTTACTAGAACCTATTTCTAGACCCCTAGGTCAGTAACTTATTTGTGTCTTTTTTTAATGACAGTTGAATACAGGCCACCTATTCTAGCTGCCATCCCGTAAAAGGAGATGTTTAATGTTGTATGGAGAAAATGCCAACACCTTGTACACAATACCGAAAGAAAGCTAATATATTAAATAAGCTTATTCGAAATGATTTTCTTCAAATAAATGAATAGTTTTCATGTTAGAATTAGCTGAAACACTAAAATAAATCAACATTCGTGTTGGCAGCGGTATTCTGCCAATGTCAAGTAGCTGTCAAAACAACGTAAGTATGTCTTTCGGTTTCTTTTTACATTTTTACATAAATAAACGATAAAGCGTAATGAAATATTATTTATACATGTATTGTTTACATTTTTTTTAGTAAATGTACAGGGTCTTGGCATAAAATTAAACATCTCCTTTCAATGAAACTCTATTGCATTATTGATAATGATGATGATAATGGAAGTCAAGACAATAAAGGCTTTTTTAAATGAAAATACGCATAACGTTAAAATTACGTTTGTTTCGACTGTTTTAAAAATATTTTAATCTAATTAAAATTTTAATTGAACCCTTATTAAAAAACGACTGAAATTGATTCAGTAGCAGATTCTTAAGCAATTACATTTAGGATGTTCGTTTATTATATTACTTATTGTAAATACCACCAATATAGCCATATTGGTACTTGGTAGAGAACCAAATTGTCAAGGAACCTATTTAAAAAAATTCTTACTGGAAATGTGTAAAAACATTATAAAAAATGTATTCCTAAATTGTATGTGTATATGATAGATTCAAAGAAACTTAGCTACAGAATACATCATCTTCAGCTCATTTTATGTCCCCACTGCTGGGGCACGAGCCTTCCCTATGGATGGATAGGGAGAACGGGCCATAATCCACCACGCGGGCCCAGTGCGGGTTGGTGGTTGTTAACGACTGCTAATGCAGCCGGGACCAACGGCTTTACGTGCCTTCCGAAGCACGCAGGAATTCGAGATCATACATTTTTGGTCACCCATCCGATGACCGGCCTTTGTGACAGTTGCTTAACCCCAGCACTCACAGGCGCGTTTACTACTGCACCAACTTAATGTAATATATTTCCGAAGACCAAAATCTCGAAGAACCTATTTATAATTCTCAACTGAAGTATTTAAAAATAAATTGCTTAAATATTTAATAGTTTTAAAGAAACTTTACCACTATGAAACAACAATAAAGAGTTTATGAACGAAACTGCATCCAACTTAACATAGGTATTTAAAACATAGTTATTTATGATATAAAAGAATTTATGTTAATATCCATCGCATATAAGTAGCTTCAGATATCACTAAGTTACTAATTCGAAAGTTTATATAACTTATGATCAAAACTAAAAGGAGATCTTGGAATGTAGCATAGATATGGTATTTGGCATTGACAAAAGAAAGTCCGGTAAAATTATATATAACCATCTATATATATTAATACGTGAAGCGAAAACGTGCCCCGCCTGCGATTGCTAAAGTTAGGCAAATTTCGCAAAGGTCTGTCATCGGATGGGTGACCAAAGTTTTATCATTTCGAACTCCTCCGTGCTTCGGAAGGCACGTAAAGCCGTTGGTCCTGGCTGCATTAGCAGTTGTTAACAACCACCACTCCGCACTGGGCCCGCGTGGTGGTTGAAGTACCAGGCTAGCATAAGTCACAAGAAGGTATACCTGGCGTGAGCTACATACTTGTGGTGAGGCCGTGAGGTTGTTGAAGTACCAGGCTAGCATAAGTCACAAGGAGGTATGCCTGGCGGGAGCTACATACTTGGGGTGAGGCCGTGAGGTGGTTGAAGTACTAGGCTAGCATGAGTTATAAGGAGTTACGCACTGGGCCCGCGTGGTGGTTTACGGCCCGTTCTCCCTGTGGTATGTTTCCATCCATAGGGAAGGCTCGTGCCCCAGCAGTGGGGACATATAATGAACTGGTGATAACAAATCACAGTTTTCGTATTATTTACTACTAGCTGACCCGGCGGACTTCGTACCGCTTTGACAGTTTCCATCATTGAGTTAAATATGTATCAATAGTTTCCATGACAACAAAACAAACAAATCATTTTGTATTGGAAAATGAAATTGTCGTTTTTAGTACATATTTTTTATATATTTTTTTTTAATATAGTTTATGTTACTCAGCGCTAATGTAGCATTCTAATGGTAAAAGAATTTTTTAAATCGTTCCAGTAGTTTTTGAGTTTATGCGTTGCAAACATACATACATACATACAAAATTACAAACATTTCCTCTTTATACTATTAAGTATAGATTGTAATTTAAAAAAAACTAATTATTAGTTTCATTTTAATTACAAGTATTGGTTTAAATAGTCCAAGGTTCAATTATAATGATATTATTGTATGATTGTATGTATATTGTGTTGATAATATATGGTTGACGACCTCCGCAGCCCAGTAGCTTGCATGCCGGTCTTTGGGCGGCGCTATCTCTGAGGTCCCGGCTTCGATTCCCGCTCGGGTCAATGTCGAAAACGAACTTTTCTATATTGTGTCGGGTCTGGGTGGGTGTGGTACCGTCGCTGTTTCTGATTTCCATAAAACGAGTGCTTTAGCTATTTACCTTGGGATCAGAACAATGTATGTGAAGTTGTCTAAATTCAACTACCGTCACTAACATCCGATCAGAATATTTTTACAAATATTAAAGATCAGTTAAGAAGTAAGCAAGCTATTTATAAAATGTTCAAATAATTTTTAACGAACGGTAGTTGTTGACATTGAATGGGCGCCTTTGGCTTTCAAAGTAAAAAGTGTTGAATAATTTCGGCGGGCTGGTTAGAACCACGATAGCTCAATTGGAAGAGCACCTGACCCGGTATGTCGGAAGGGTGCAGGTTCAAATCCTGCTCGTGGAAATTTTTTCAACATTTGTGTTTTTGTAAATTGTTCGCAACAAAATTTGCGTTAAAAATTAATTGAACATTTTACAAAAATAATTTTTCAATTCGAACCTGTAGTTCCTGAGATTAGCGCGTTCAACCAAACAAACAAACAAACTCTTCAGCTTTATAATATTAGTATAAAGGATCTCCAAACCGGTCGTTGTGGAGATCCTTGGGGGAGGCCTTTGTCCAGCAGTGGACGTCTTTTGGCTGAGATGATGATGATGATGATAGATTATATTTATGAATACACCTTGATCATTCTTAACTGATCTTTAATATTTATAAAATACCGTGAAAAAATTAAATGCCTACCCGACCCAGCCAGGAATCGAACCTGGGTCTTACGCAAACCGGGCGGCTGCATTGACCGTTATGCTACGGGATCTTTAATGTTTGTAAAAACATTAAGATCGGATGTTGATGACGTAGTTGTCGACATTGAATAAGGCTCATTTAGCTTACAAAGTAAAGAGTAGATCGTGTTGATAAATTTGCACGGGTTGATCAGGGCCACGATAGCATAGTTGGTAGTGCACCTGACCCGGTGAGTCAAAGTCAAGGTCAAAGTATAGATTTAAGTATGTAATCAAAAATGTCTCGAAAACTAGCATAAATAAATTACAGAGCAAAACTTAAAACAAAAAATAAAACGACGGGTTTCACTCTGCGAGTGCCGGCAGAAGTGAAAACTTGAATATTAACGTTGTGCATTTTTGATATTTTGGAATGGTTAGGGAATAATTTTGCACGAATTGCTTTAATTATCAGTATAAAAGTACTCTCATTTATGTGGTAGAATACAATATTTATTTATTGGGCTATCGTACACAAACATGACAATTTATATTACATTAAAAAGTTTATCTCTTATAAAAATCAACTTCCATCCATAATTTCGACGACTTTTTCCCCATCAGATCATCCCCAGAACCATCATCGCCAATCTCTAAAACTGATACGATCGGTTTATGATAGCTGAAGTAAGAAACGAACAGTTTTGATTCGAACCTATTTAAATGTCTACGCCGCGCCAGCTGTCATCACGTCAACATCACGTGTCCTGACGGTCACGTGTCCTGACCATTTTTTACCCATTCAACGCCGCTAAAGAAGTTTTCACTTCAAAAACAAAAAAAAAAGAAACATAACTTAACTGAACTTAAAAAAAACCAAAGAAATAAAAATAGCAAATTAAAAACTAAATGCATATAAATAAAAGATGTCTTCCAACTGTGGGCTCACGGGAACGGTCCCAAGAATGCTGGCAACATTGCCCCTCCGGATTGCAAATTTGAAAATAATTTATCTTTTATTATATTCTTTAATAAATCAGACGTTTGTAAAAGTAAATTGTAGGAATTTAATTTAATTTAATTTAATTTTCATGTTTCCGAACATGTGTACTACTTCGTAAAATATTAGGGCGACTCTCGCCGGTCTGCTTTTGTACAATTTTGTACTTATTAAGGCGAAGGGTAAGGTACACTAGCGCCACCAATTGATAATTTGACAATTACTAACGGACCAGCCCCCCAACCGCGTAACACTCTCGCTTTCGATCGCTTTGTAGGCGAAGCCCTCGCCTCGCTTTCTAATATAATATCGAAATATAATATCGAATAATATCGAAAGCTATAGCCTATAGCTTTCGATATTGCTTCCATATTGCTTTCGAAATGACAAGATGACGCCTCCTCCTCGCCTCGCCTTCAAAGCGATCGAAAGCGATCGAGTTAGGCGGTCGACCCCCCGGGTCTTTTTTTAAACATTGCGTACCGTCCGACAACAGGAAAGCATCCATAGTATTTATTTAATAATTGTGCAATACTTTTGTGTTGCGTGGTTTATTCACAAAACGGGCTATCGCATTTATTCACAAACAATGGCCACTGTTGGTGTTAGCGAAGCATACAAAAACAAACCTAAAAGTAGTGCACAATTATTAAATAGTAGATGTTGTTTCAATGAACAGGGAATCGAACCCAGGATATCTGGGTTTGAGAACGGTCGTCTTAGCCACTTTAAACCACAATACAATTGGCAATAATGTAGAACCAATCATTTACGAACACAATATCAATTCAGTATGTAACCGTATTGATGTAATACATTTCGCGTATCTTTCAAAGCGTTACTTTGTTATGTAAAAACGTTATATACCGTACTTAGTTGGAATCTGAAATGGTTAACACACTGACTCTAATAATAAAGGTTTTTTTCTGTTTACTTACTATTGCTTTAAATACTTACAAAGATTTAGAAACATCACTTCATTTGAGACAAAAAAAAACGAATTTATATCAATCTCAACTTCGATATTTTAAATGCGAAAAAGAGTTTCTTTGTTGGTTGTTTGATACGCTTTCACGCGTAAACTATTCAACCGATCATCATGAAATTTTGTACACATATGCTCAAGAGTATAATCAAAGACATAGGATACTTATTATTAAGATAACAAGCGAGTTAGTTTGTTTGTTTGATACGCTTTCACACGTAAACTATTAAACGATTTGTTTGTTTTTTTGTCATAGGAACTGTCAGACCGGTACGAAGTTAGTCGGGTCAGCAAATTACCTATAAATAAAAGATGTCTTCCAAATGTAATATAAAAGTAAATAAGCTATATATATGTATAAGGTCACATTTTATCAACTGCAAATATTTTGACAAAACATCTAATTATGTATATCAGAGAAATAAGGCCCTAGCATTTAAAAAAAAATCAGGCTAGTTTTTTTTTTACTTTTCTTGACACAAAAATTGTAATATTTTTAAGAGCGGCCTCTATGTCGGCTCTTTTGAATGAAACTAGGGGCACGTGTAAGCGGTGAAGGCATTGAGGCCTCTCTGTTTCGACTCCTTTAAATTGAAACTACCGAAAGTGCTTTATATTTCTTTTTAATCGACATGTCTTTTGGCGTTTTTCTTGAAAACTAGTGTATAAAAATTTAAGGTTTTTTCATAAAAATAGTTTATATGTGTTGTTGAATTTTTCCTCAAAATATTTGCACTTGATAAAATGTGACCTTATATACTGTCCCACTGCTGGGCAAAGGCCTCCATAATTGAAATCAAGTCATCACTAGCATTGATCACCACGCTTGCTAAATGCGGATTGGTGATCACACTTGGCCTGACCTTGGAATTAAACCCAGAACCTCCAGATCGAGTCGAGCGCTAAGCCACTCTGCTATTGCGGCAACTTCAATGTAAGGTCATTAATTTAATAGATTTAGAAAAATACTTGATAGATAGATACATAGGTGGATAGATAATACTTTTTATTGCAACACTATGAAACATAATATAAATAACTTACAAAGTTACAATATGGCAGTCTTATCGCTTTAAAGAGATTTTTTCCGACAAACAACTTTTTTTTTTTTTTTTTTTCATTTTGTTGATGGCTTCGTGCGATTAGCACATTTAGCCAGTGTCAAAGTAATTTTTCTAACAAGTAATACATAAATAAACAATATTTATTTTATGTATGATGATGATGAATGATAATAGAAATGAGAAATGATATACCA
The DNA here is from genome assembly GCA_963082485.1 of Eudonia mercurella. NCBI lineage: Eukaryota > Metazoa > Arthropoda > Insecta > Lepidoptera > Crambidae > Eudonia > Eudonia mercurella. The sequence continues at coordinate 7,961,894 of OY720052.1, read as the reverse complement.
CCCAACCCCTCGAGTATCTCAGTAAAGATGTGGGGCTTTACTAAGTCCTCGGGCGGACATCTTGAGAGAATTTGAAAAGTGACGTTGCACTGTTTTGTTTCATTTGCCAACACTCATGCACACTCAAGAACACTAAACGGTTAATAATCCACCATTATTTCACATTAATATTCGACATAACACAAATTTTAGAAAATAAAACAAAACCGCAGACATGACTCTTCACTTTCCCGCCAAGAAGTCCGACAAACAACTTGATTGTGATGTAAATAATTTACTTTTTTTTTTTTTTCATTTTTTTGATGGCTTTGTGCGATTAGCACATTTAGCCAGTGTCAAAGTAATTTTTCTAACAAGTAATAAATAAATAAACAATATTTCTTTTCTGTATGATGATAATGAATGATAATAGAAATGAGAAATGATATACCACCCAATCCCTCGAGTATCTCAGTAAAGATGTGGGGCTTTACTAAGTCCTCGGGCGGACTTCTTGAGAGAATTTAAAAAGTGACGTTGCACTGTTTTGTTTCATTTGCCAACACTCATGCACACTCACGAACACTTAACGGTTAATAATCCACCATTATTTCACATTAATATTCGACATAACACAAATTTTAGAAAATAAAACAAAACCGCAGACATGACTCTTCACTTTCCCGCCAAGAAGCGAATAATTTACTTTTTTTTTTTTTTTTTCTTTTTGTTGATGGCTTCATGCGATTAGCACATTGAGCCAGTGTCAAAGTAATATTTCTAACAAGTACTACATAAGTAAACAATATTTCTTTTATGTAGGATGATGATGAATGATAATAGAAGTGAGAAATGATATACCCCCTAACCCCTCGAGTATCTCAGTAAAGATGTGGGGCTTTACTAAGTCCTCGGGCGGACTTCTTGAGAGAATTTGAAAAGTGACGTTGCACTGTTTTGTTTCATTTGCCAACACTCATGCACACTCACGAACACTTAACGGTTAATAATCCACCATTATTTCACATTAATATTCGATATAACACAAATTTTAGAAAATAAAACAAAACCGCAAACATGACACTTCACTTTCCCGCCAAGAACTCCTAATAATTTACTTTTTTTTTTTTTTTTTTTCATTTTGTTGATGGCTTCGTGCGATTAGCACATTTAGCCAGTGTCAAAGTAATTTTTCTAACAAGTAATACATAAATAAACAATATCTCTTTTCTGTATGATGATGATGAATGATAATAGAAATGAGAAATGATATACCACCCAACCCCTCGAGTATCTCAGTAAAGATGTGGGGCTTTACTAAGTCCTCGGGCGGACTTTTTGAGAGAATTTGAAAAGTGACGTTGCACTGTTTTGTTTCATTTGCCAACACTCATGCACACTCACGAACACTTAACGGTTAATAATCCACCATTATTTCACATTAATATTCGACATAACACAAATTTTAGAAAATAAAACAAAACCGCAGACATGACTCTTCACTTTCCCGCCAAGAAGTCAATAATTTACTTTAGGCGTAAATAATTTACTTTTTTTTTTCATAATTGATTTTTTATAGTTGCGCTGCTTTCGCTCTATGCTTTTAGAGCCTAATTGGCTAGTTGACTGGTTAGTAAATAGAGAAACTTTTTAACAACTGTCAAAACGAATTTCTATCATATTTTTATGGGAACGCCAAACTATGATGTCACCAATTCAATTCAATTCAATTCTCTATTCAAGTAACAATATACATTATGTTGAACATTACAATTATAAAAAAATAATAATAAATCAATAGAAAATAAAATTAAAATTAAAATTAAAATTAACCATTTTGTTCTGTCAATTGAGAGTTTATTAATAATTTTTTAGGTTACAGAATTTCATGCTTTGGTCAAATATGAAATAGGTCAATGTTCTAAAGAACTGTCGCAGGTTTCATTTACACGTTGAATTTTCTAGAATTTATTGTTATAGTTTGTTCTTGAGTGTGTATGAACAAAAACTCGTAGAAATTTCAATCAATTTCGAACTGGTTTTGATTAACAAAAGGTACATATAATGTAAATTTCAATACAGTTTTTTTTTTATTTCATTATTTAATAGTTACTTAATAGGCGGGCTGGTTAGAACCACGATAGCTCAATTGGAAGAGCACCTGACCCGGTATGTCAGAAGGGTGCAGGTTCAAATCCTGCTCGTGGAATTTTTTTCAACATTTGTGTTTTTGTAATTTGTTCGCAACAAAATTTGCGTTAAAAATTATTTGAACATTTTACTTAATAGTTCTTTTGTAAGTGGTTAAAATGTGACATCTTCAAAAGATGTTTTTTAAAAGAAGAAATAAGTTTTAGATATGGTCGATTGCGTGGAAATTGAGTGAACAAATTATTATCGATATGGGGCGTTCCGAAATTGCGAAACTTATCCCAATATCGATAGATATTAATCGCATTGGAATTGTATTGAGATTGAGTTTGCGTCAAGAGTAGCCTACCAGGGTTGAACAAAAATAATGTGATAAAATAAATTCGAGTTTATGTATGGAAAAGTAAATCTTCATAAATATGATTTTGTATGTTATAGTTCAAAAAAAAAAAAAATCAAAAAAAATCAAAATGTTTTTTATTCAGAAAAATTTTTCTTACAATATTGTTGACGGGGCTTCCCGGTTAGTAGTCAAAGACACTGGTGTAGGGAATGCCTCGCTCTTCGATAGTTGGTTGCATGGATATGTTTCGGGACTATAAACATATTACCAAACATCCTATATATGTAGGTATATTTAATTTAACTAGTGGTCGAAATTCGACCGTAATTTTGTTAAGGCTGCACGGATTGTATTCTGAGCAATGAAAAATTAAAAAATATAGAATGTGAGTTTGGATTAGCATTGAGAGATTTCGGCCGCTCCTCTTCCATTTTTGAAATTTTCGAAAAGAGTATGCGTGTGTGTCATATAAATGGTAGTGTGTGTAATGTTTGTTTTATTGATTTTATGTATTTTTTAAGCATAATTAAAAAAAGATATTAACATTCTACAATCTTTCTTTATATAAACTATAAGTGTGTGAAATTTCATACTCCTCCGTCCGCGCAATTTTCATAAAAAGGGGTACAAAGTTTTTGCTTCACGTATTAATATATAGATTTAATTTAATAATTGACATACCGCAAGCTACGGCAATGTCGCGATATATATGCGAAATCATACATTTTTGCGTAACAAACATCGATAGCAGATATTAAGTTCAATGCCTTTACATGCGTATTCTACTTAATAATAACAAATATGTTAATTTAAGAAACATTATAATGGTTTTGTTTTGATATCATAAAAACCAGTTTGCAGATCATAGATTAAGTAATGTAGAATGTTTAGTAGGTAAAACTATTTATACTATCATGGTCACTTGCAATTTTGCAATAGAGTAATTATGAACGGAATTCTTACTATATTTATTATTTACAATTAGATCTCACCTAATGGTAAGTGATGATTTAGCCTACGATGTAACATGCTTATATATGTATATATGCTCACATATTATATGTAAGTATCAGATATTTCGGCATGTTGCATGCGCCATGATCACGGAATTACTGAAGTTAATGCGGGTGGGTTTTTTATGAGCAGACAAAACGATCTATTCTCTTCCTTAGTCGTTTTTTGCGCTCGATGCCCGACCACCGGTTTCTAAGTCACTATTCACTAGAAATTGCTCACGACACTACACTCACAGTATCAGAAACGGCTTTATTGTTGTTTTTAACCAGTTTAGTAGGTATTTAAGTTTTAGTTAAGTTAAGTTTTTTTTTATCTTTGGTGTGGTATGCATTTTTGGCTAATGTCAAAGTTAGAGAGACATTGTTATATATTTTGTTTGTTAACTGTCACTGTCAACTGTCAACACTGTGTAACTGTCTTTCCTCTATAGACTTTGGACTTTATGTATAATGACATATAGTTGAATATTTATTGAAGAAATTTGACAGTTTTGGATAGGTAGATAGTATAGTAGATGGCTCTTATTCTTAAAAACCAATTACCGATTTTCATAAAACTTTCTATGCTTAAGCTTGGATCTCAGTTATCTGAAAATACATGATTTTTAATTTTAATTAAAGAGAAACTGTTGACAGTTAATAGAATTTAATTTTAATTTAATTTACGAATAACGGTCGACAGTAAATAGAAAACATTTAAGGCTTTTGACTATATTAAATGTAAGTTTTGAAGTTTGTTCGGGATATCGAAATTTTCATAAACAAAACATTATTATTCTATTTAAAATACTAGGTTACCCAATTACAAGAATAGAAAACATTTTTTTAAACAAGCAACCACATACATTAGTAATAAATAATGAGCATTTACAATATTTCAAAAATATACAGAAAAAAAAATTAAACTATCAAATAAACCCTATTTTAATGCATCTTAGCACATACAGTAACTTTCATATCGCGTTTCATATCTACGCCCTACATAATCTATGGCGCTTCAGTTTTAAACGAGCTTCTAGATCGCAGTCAATACAAATAAAAAAAATCGTACTCGTGGAAAACCGTGACCCACATCGCGGCGTGTTTTTTTTTAAAGGCAACACGTGGTATTGTAGCGGTTGTTATTGTAACACATATTTTTTTTGGCCAAAAAGTTCATTGTCCAATGATACTTTGCTGTCATTATTACAATTTTGCTTACGCTATAGAAGTTTGAGGAGTACGAAGTTCTGTGTTGGGACGAGGGGGGGACTGTGGCGCCGCGGCGACGGCCGCGCCTGCTTCGGCAGCCTCCTGCACGGACCACGTATGCTGCTCATGCACCCACCACCCGTGCTTTACGCTCTATCGGAGATATGCTTGCTCTTGACTATAGTATAGACCTGTTTGCCGACAGTTTTAGCTTATTACTTAGGAAAGTCCTTGTATATGTAAATGATGTAGTATAGTATCTGAATTTAAATTAGTAAGTTATTTCTCTTTCATATGACATTCTTAATTACCTTTATTATTTATATTAATTATTTTAAAATTTTCATTTATTGTATTGACATTGATTGACATTTTATAATTTTAATTAATTGTGTACTTATTTGTTTTCTCGTTTTTATTTGAAATTTATTAACCGTGACATTTTGTAGAACTATTGACATTGTTTAAATCTAATAACTTGGACTAACATAATTTTAATTTCCTATTATTGTTAATATTAGTTTTTAACAAATTGTATTTATAATTTAAACATACTGACGTTTTGGGCAACTGTAAGTCGGTATGTACCTAAATGTATGAATAAATGAATAAATGAATAAATGAATAAATGAAGGTGCAATGATAAACGCGCTCGGCTTGCGATTGCTGAAGTCAAGCAACTTTCGTAAAAGCCGGTCATAAGATGGGTGACCAAAAATCTATCATGACGTCGATACTGGCTGTATTAGCAGTCGTTTACAACCACCAACCCGCACTCAAAGCAAAGCAAAAAGCAAAAAAAAGCAAATCAAAGCAGTGGGTGACATATGTATAATTAGCTAGAGAGAGAGAGAGAGATAGTGTTGAAAGTACCAGGCTATCATAACTCACAAGGAGGTGTATACCTGGCGTTAGCTTACTTGAGGTGAGGCCGTGAGGTGGTTGAAGTACCAGGCTATCATGAGTTATACGGAGTTCCGCACTGGGCCCGCGTGGTGGTTTACGGCCCGTTCTGCTTGTGATGTTTCCATCCATAGAGAAGGCTCGTGCCCCAGCAGTGAGGACATAACTATGAGCTGGTGATGATGATGATGATGATGAAAACGAAAAAATGGTGTATACTGTGAGAACTTGTCTGTCTAAGTATTTATTGTCATGGCACTAAAACTGTATGGCCAGTATACTTGATTTTATATAAATTCGAAAATTCTATATTTTCAACTAAAAAAACAAATGAATAGTTTTAGATGACATTTTGAATATCTTTTAGTAAGATGCAGTTATTATATATTATCCTTGTATTAATTGTTTTTTGTAAATATAATGCAAGCGTAACTTTTTAAAATTAAATTTAAATAGTAATATCAATTATTTATTAATTTATTGTATCTTATTTAAAGATGTTCGAAATGTCAATTCTCAAACAATTCATTTGTAAATGTATGTACATATCGAGTTTTCGAACTCAAATGAAATAAAACCAAGGATAAATGGCCTTACAGTTTATATTATGCCATAATAAAAAATAATAATATTAATAATTATTTATTTCAGAAAACAAGTTCTATATGTCACAAAATATTAATCAAAATAATTCATACACATTATAAATAAATACTTAGACAAGTTCTCACAGTATACAGCATTTTTTTTATTTTTGACCGGCAGTTTTATATTTGGACCAAAAATTTATGAAAAGAAGATGATGTCATTTACAAAATTATATTTTCTTTTGCATGTAATAGTTGATGTTTTTTGTAATTCGTGTGGTGTGTTCATTTGTAATAGAAAGTGTGCTTCTAGGGATTTTTCAACATTTGATGCTGTAAAAGAAGGGGAGAAAAGAAATGATTTTGTTGCTATTGATTCCAAGGTCTCCCGCCCTGTAGACTTACGAACCGAAGGCGTAGTGGCATTCGTAAGAGCTTAATTATTGTAATTAAAAACATAATAAAAAAAATTATAAGTTATGTTTTTTTAAATTTTCAAAAATAAATTTTAATAAATCTACTCTAATGTTAACCACTGTAAACCACTTTCTTTATCAGCATTGCATATGGCATTGAATATGGTGTCCGGGTCACGTAATAAATAATATACTTATATTTTTTTAGGATTTCATATCTGTGTATTATTAATAGCTACAAGCAATATAACGACTAATTATCAATGTGTTATTGGCATTTCTGTATCTCTATTCATACCGGAAATTAAATACCGTTACAGTGTTAAAACGAAAATAATGTAATTTGAATATTTCAATGAAAACGATTTAATAAATAGATATAACCTAAATCTAGTATCTGTCTGCCTAAAATTAAGATATTAAAAAAAAACACAAATGCTGAAAAAATTTCCACGAGCAGGATTTGAACCTGCACCCTTCTGACATTCCGGGTCAGGTGCTCTTCCAATTGAGCTATCGTGGTTCTAACCAGCCCGCCGAAATTATTCAACACTTTTTACTTTGTAAACGAAAGTAAGTGTACATTTTATTAAGATATTTGTTGCCATCGTAAAGATATGTTCTAGTTCTGTTTATTTAGAATTACTTGTAAAAGAATATATATTAACCTACTTCAAAAAAAGAGTTCTTAATTCGTCTGTATATATCAAGAATGGTAGTATTTTATCGTGGCTCAAATATATAAGATGATAATAGCTAGCTACAAACAACTAAAAACATAGAAAGATGTCAATAAAAACATAATTCTTATACACGACCTCCTTTGTCCACAGACTACAACCGAATGTAGAAGCTACAGCAACTATCTATAATGGGACATAAACAGTACCTGGCCGTGAGCCAGACGGCTCGCAGCAGGCTGTTCGGGCTTTCCCCCCGGCTCCCCGGGGACAAGACGGTCCCCCTGAATATGCTGATCTCGCAACAGGGCAAAATCAATCATGGTAAGTGTTTGTTAGTAGTTACAATAGTTCTGGGCTCAACATTGATCCTTGTGGTATTCCAAAAGCGTGTTTGTACCCCAAAATCTTTACAGTTTCATTTATATTAAATAGGAATAATGGTAGCCTAATATAGAAACTTGTGGCATCCCATTGAATATGCTGATCTCGCAACAGGGTAAAAATCCTTGTGCCATTCCAAAAGCGAGTCTGTACAACTGTTTTATGTTTGTGTACAACATTATATGGAGTTATACTGACCCTAAAATAGAACCTTGTAGCATCCCCTTCAGTAGTAAGTGAAGTTACAATAGTTGTGGGCACAAAACAGCTCCCTGTGGCATTCCAAAAGCATGTTAGAGATAAGAATACCTACTCACCTACGTACTCCAAAATATAAACCGTTTTTATGTCTAGCTAAGATCACTTTCATGACCACGAAATCGTGTAGCGAGTTCATTGCCTTTCTATTAAGTCGTTATTAGAAAAAAAACTGCGACAAGATGATTGCATTGCATCGCAAAGTCGTTATAAATTGTGAAGGTAGTAAATACAGCTTTTTTTAAAAGTTATATTGAAATTTGAAAAATTCTCAGTCTTTAATTCAAAAGTTTTAACATAAAAAAAATATATATAAAAAGAGTGCAGCCATCAGCAGACATGGAGGTTATGTATAGAATACAGTAGGTATTATATACTCGTAGTACGTCAGTCCTTAGTTAAACTTTATATTGCCTGCTTTTTATCATCATTTCATGGATGGCGCCGACAACAATAACAAAAATAGGCAAACAACCACTACTGACTGAGGTCCGCCTGCTGCTTAACGATCACAAACCCCATGATCGCTTTAAACACCAAGGGTATAGCATCTCCGAGCCCAGTGCTATAGTTCTCATACATCTATGCCCCGTAATTTCATTGGATCCCCCTCCAAATTGAACAGAGCCACGCAAAACAATGCTGCTAGGCGGCAGAGATAGGTTTTGGGGAGTTCGTCATCCAGTAGGTTCATCCATCCAGATTTAGGGAATCTGACGTGACAGAATTCAACCATCAGACAAAAGCTGGTCACAAATCCTCGACTTATATGAATGAATGAATAAATTTATTTTCAACCAACTTGGGTCATTAACACAATTAATATAAAAATACACAAATGTTACCAGATGCTCGATCACCGCGCCCAGGAAGGCTAGGAGATGGTTATGTGGGGTTCTCCCCCCTAGATCTCGTCTCCCTACCCAGGCTCGAAGGGATTCTAAAAATCTATGTACATCCCCTTCACGTGCTACTAGGGTAACTTGAACTACCGGTTTGATAATCACCAGTATTCACCCTAGGAACAACCCGACTCAGCCCCTGCAAATAAAAAGTTGAGGAACTGGCTATCTGCCCACTAAGTGTCGGAACACAACACTAACATAGCTTTAAAATTGCGAAAGACTTTGAATACTGACTGATCATGAGACACACCATCGCATGCTTCGCTCAATTCCCGCCACAGACCCCAGCAAAAGGTAGGACTATTGTTTAAATCCACGTAACTTTAACCTACCACTTTACCTGATGATTCCTGACGTTAAAGCTAGAGATGGAAGCGCACTTACCTGTAATCCTAGACTTTTCGCAGGCATACAGACTACTCTTTAGAGTCACCATATCATAAAATAAAGTTTAAATTGATGTAACTCAAACCAACCACTTTCATAACTTCAGCCGGAACTCTCAACCACTGAGGAGGAATCAAACTTTATAGTATATCCACTGGAAAGAATGATGATGATGTATAACGATGCACCTTTTAACCAGAATACACACTGCATAAAGCAGCTTCATCATCAGCTCATTTTATGTCCCCACTGCTGGGGCACGAGCCTCCCATATGAATGGATAGGAAGAATGAGCCATAAACCAAAACTTAAAAAACTTTACGTTCCGAAGCACGGATGAGCTCGAGATGGTACACTTTTGGTCACTCATCCGATGACCGGCCTTTGCAAAAGTTGCTGACTGGGCGGGCGCGTTAACCACTGCGCCATCGACCTCCTCCGCATAAAGCAGCTTATTGTAAGAAATAAGTGTTAGCGGTCGCGATTCAGTAGGATTCTGGGCATAATTCTACCACCAGGTAGACGCTGGTGACTGATACCTTGCTCAATCCCCATAAGCAGTTGAACAATGTAGGATAATTGGTCAAGTTCACAGCGATGTAACGCCGCCCAACCAGTTTGGAGGCAGACATGCGCAGGCGCAGGACAGTCGGTCAGTGGTGCTGTTACGTGGCGGTTACATAACGCGCCGGTGTGTCGCAACCGTTCAGATCGCAGCATCTTGTGTCATCGGGGCTAACTACGTTGCTGGGATAAACAAATATACTGTATATATGCTGTATTTATGTATAAACGCTATATTTAGTTTGAACAAAAAACAACCGTTTATTTTGTCTCGGGAACAAAGTCAAACTCCATATTCAAAATTCAAAAAAATTAGAAATTCTGAATTCAAAATCATTAATTCAGCTTAGGCTACAAGTAGCTCTTTATGTATGTCACTATGCCATCGGCAATGCCATTGCCATGGCTTTTGTAGTTGTAGTATTCGTCAATTAAAAGAATGACAATTTTGAAGATAGATATAGATAAAAATACCTTTGACTTTCACTGTGATAGATATATGCTTTTATTGAAACACCATAGAATTAACAAATTATTAAAGAATACAATTAAAATTGTGTCGACACGCTTGCGCCGTCCCACAATCCAAGCACTAACCATCGGTGCCTTGACAGGGCACTATGCCACAAAACAAATGCTCCACAGAATGCATCTATCAACAAATAGCTTGTGTAGGGCATGTGGAGAGGAAACGGAGTCAATGCAGCACCTACTGTGTGACTGTGACTCTCTGGCTAGGAAAAGAATGGGACTCCTGCGGTCGGCTTATCCGAAACCGGAGCGCTCTTCGCCCTTAAGGGCGTGGCCAAACTTATGGCATCTATCTTTACAGAGGAAGAAGAGTGAAAGGACGGGGTTGCACAAAAGATCCCGATGGGTCGAAGTGTTACTGCAAGAGGGAAACCTCAGCAGGCCCCACTAAGATAAGATAAGATCCAAGCACTTCTGTTAGCGCTGGCGCGGCTGCAAATCATGCAGAGAACTTCAAACGACGAAAGTATGAGATTCTGGCTGGGGATCCGATTTGAGCCGTTTGGGGTAGAGACATTAGGTCCATGGAGCCCGGGTGCTCACAAACTTTTTAGAGATATTTCTATAAAATTAGTAGAAACCACCCGGGACCCCAGAGCTAGCAGCTACTTGGGCCAGCGTATAAGCATTGCTATCCAACGTGGCGATGCTGCTAGCTTACTGGGCACTCTGCCTGATGGGGATGATTTGAGGCAATTTTTTTATTTATAGTTAGTAGTACTTATAGTTTATATTTTTTTATAAGTTTAATTTTAAGTAGTTTAATTATTATCTTGTTATTGTCTTTGTTTGTAAATAAAAATTACATAACTATTTAAAATTAATTAAAATTAAAGATACAATTTTGCGGTCTTATTGGCATCTTCCAAACAACCCGTTAAGATTGAAGATAACTTATAAAAATTTTTACTTTTATTTTTAAGTGTTAATTGTTAATACTACGCTTAAGCTGAATTAAATATTTATATAAAATACAGTGAAAAAATTAAACGCCCACCTGACCTAGCCAGGAATCGAACCTGGGTCTTCCGCAATCCGGGCGGCTGCACTGACCGTTATGATACCGGGAAGGCTGACGTAAGCGCTGAATTTTGTCACTGCTTTTTGATTTTTTTGAAACGCTTTAGAGCGACATTAGTGCCATCTATCCAGAGGTATTTGCAACCGATGGACATGCAGATTCATCTTTGCAGATGAATACCACAAATTGATAACACAACGCTATAGTCGATCGGTTCGGGTCGGGTCTGGTGGGCATTTAATTTTTTCACTGTATTTTATATATATAACTTATAAAGTTTTGTTTTGTACATCGTTACGGGTAAGGAGTTGGCTTTCATCACACCTGGTGTTAAGTGATGATAAGGCCGAAGGTGGAAGCACACTTCACGAGGAATCCTCAAATGAGGCACTGGCTATCTTACCTCTAGCTGCCCGAACACAACAATGCTACCATTAAGTATTTATTTTGATGCAACTGTGCAGTTTCTTGCGCCCATTCTAAATAGAATATTATTTACGCCCATTTCATAATTCTTTGATAACAAAAGTAAAGGAAAATTTGGGATATTGTAAACATTATTATTACCTACTACGTGATAAAAACGTATTTAATTAATATAGGAAGCGACGTCTAACCTATACATATAGCGTAAGGGCAGTGTGCCAAGATCAAGTTCAATAATACACTATCTATAATAATGGTTCCATTATTGATACCACAAAATAAGGAGACCCACAGAAAGGTAAGATTAATATTGGGGCCTTACCTATGAAATTGACGTTTTTTTCTCACTTAATAATATGTGTAGGTATTACTTCTAAAAGTCAATACTGGTTGTTAATATTATTATACACCTTTAATTAGGACTATGTTACATAGGCTTCAGTAATAACAATGATTATTCATATTGTCTTTATCGCCCAATTTTTTTTTTAAATTGACTTTGAAGGGACTTGATATTTTTCTTTTTAATGTCTGCTACATTTCGCTAGTGAAACAAACACTCTACACTACAATTTTTATAGTGTTTAGCATAAATAGATGCTAAAAAATATTAAAAAACGTTAGTATGAAAAATATAATTTTATAAAAAATCTTCATACAAAACGTCAACTTCATAAGTAAGGACCTAATACATACCGGGCTCGAGCAACGCACACATTGACCCTTTATCATCAGCTCATTTTATAGCCCCACTGCTGGGACACGAGACGTCCCTATGGATGGATAGGGAGAACGGGCCATAAACCACCACGCGGGCCCAGTGCGGGTTGGTGGTAGTTAACGACTGCTAATGCAGCCGGGACCAACAACTTTACGTGCCTTCCGAAGCACGGAGGAGCTAGACATGATAAACTTTTGGCCACCCATCCGATAACTGGCCTCTGCGAAAGTTGCTTAACCTCAGCACTCGCAGACCGGGCGCGTTAACCACTGCGCTGTCGAGCTCCTCTCAAACTCTCGTACTAAACATAGACCCTTCACGGACACGGATTTCCGACCAGCTCAGAACAGTCCGAGCGCAGCTGATGCGAGATTGTCTTTGTGAGCGTTGCTCGAGCGCTTTTGTATGAAGCTTCCCTTCTACCCGCCCGATCCTCTAAATGCCACTACAGATTCACAGAATACACTAAACATGCACACTAGTTTAGGCCCAAGACACCGTACTCGTAGAACAAGGGCGGTTCACACGCGCTCTATACCAGTTACAGACATGTACCGGGCGCTTCTCTTTACCACCACGGCCCGGTCAACCTGAGTCGAGGTCCGAGCCTTTAGAGGCACCCTCGGGTTGTTCCGCTCCCCGATCCGATCGGAACCCCTCGGAGAATCTAGTAGGGCACGGGGACACACACTAGTGCGTGATACCGTTCTGTCTAGAAAACCTCTGGCTGTGATTCGTTTCACACGGCTTACCCTTTAAGAGGAAATACTAAGGTCGACTGATTATATCAACGTTTCGTAATCCCCTGGTTTCTCCTCCAAAACTGAATCGATTTAATTACTTTTTTCATTAAAAATTTGAGGAAGGCTTTGGCTGTGTCCCTATGTTTTGCTTTTTTCATATATTAATTATTAAAAAAGATATGAACCTTTAAAAACCTTAAAAATTGGTCAGATTTTCGCTGTGTTCAGACATCCAACAAACAGATTTGACAAGATTATATAAAAAAAAAGCAAAACATAGGGACACAGCCAAAGCGTTCCTTTATTTTTTAATGAAAAAAGTAATTAAATCGGTCCAGTTTTGGTGGAGGAATCAGGGAACTACGAAACGTTGATTTTCTCTACTTTTCATATAATCATTCGACCTTAGTAATTCCTCTTAAGTTTTTTGTCGCCCCCAAAAAAGCTCGGTGAAGCCGGTGAAGAATAAAAAGCGTTAGTATGAAGCTAACTTTCTGCAGCCTGCGTATTTTGTGTTGATGTTTTAACATAATATTTCGAATAAAAACTATTATTATTTTGTTTAGTCTGTTATTGCGTTTAGGTCACCAATTAAGATAAGTGTATCAGAAACTGCGTAACTAGGTTATATTTTTTTCTTTAATGGCTGGGGGCGGATGTACTATTAGCCAGTAGTGATAAGTAAGAAGATGTTGTTATGCATTCTTTGGAGATCAGTACACAAAATTTTCAAAATTGAGGAGCTCGATGGCGCAGTGGTTAACGCGCCCGGTCTACGAGTGCTGAGGTTAAGCAACTTTCGCAAAGGCCGGTCATCGGATGGGTGACCAAAAATTTATCATCTCGAGCTCCTCCGTGCTTCGGAAGGCACGTAAAGCCGTTGGTCCCGGCTGCATCAGCAGTCGTTAACAACCGCCAATCCGCACTGGGCCTGCGTGGTGGTTTATGGCCCGTTCTCCCTATCCAGTCCACTTTTTGATGTCGTCCAGCCATTTACGTCGTTGTCGTCCCGGAGCTCTCTTGCCCGGAAAGAGATGTTTTCCAATAGTTGATAATATAATAAATGATTAATCTATATCAATACTATTAATAAAGAGGTAATTTTGTGACTTTGTTTATATGAGGAAGGTTATCTCTGAAACTACTGGTCCAATTCCAAAAATTCTTTCACTGATTGAATGCTACGACATCGCTGTGAATGAAGCCTTAGGCCGACTTTGTAGAATTTGGGTTTTGTACATTTTGCGTGTGGTGCTCATTTTGCGTTTTGTACATTCTGCGTATTGTACATTTTGCGTATTGTTCATTTTGCGTGTGGTGCTCATTTTGCGTTTTGTACATTCTGCGTATTGTACATTTTGCGTATTGTTCATTTTGCGTGTGGTGCTCATTTTGCGTATTGTACATTCTGCGTATTGTACATTTTGCGTATTGTTCATTTTGCGTGTGGTGCTCATTTTGCGTATTGTACATTCTGCGTATTGTAAATTTTGCGTAATGTTCATTTTGCGTGTGGTGCTCATTTTGCGTTTTGTACATTCTGCGTATTGTACATTTTGCGTATTGTTCATTTTGCGTGTGGTGCTCATTTTGCGTATTGTACATTCTGCGTATTGTACATTTTGCGTAATGTTCATTTTGCGTGTGGTGCTCATTTTGCGTTTTGTACATTCTGCGTATTGTACATTTTGCGTATTGTTCATTTTGCGTGTGGTGCTCATTTTGCGTATTGTACATTCTGCGTATTGTACATTTTGCGTAATGTTCATTTTGCGTGTGGTGCTCATTTTGCGTTTTGTACATTCTGCGTATTGTACATTTTGCGTATTGTTCATTTTGCGTGTGGTGCTCATTTTGCGTATTGTACATTCTGCGTATTGTACATTTTGCGTAATGTTCATTTTGCGTGTGGTGCTCATTTTGCGTTTTGTACATTCTGCGTATTGTACATTTTGCGTATTGTTCATTTTGAGTGTCGTGCTCATTTTGCGTATTGTACATTCTGCTGCGAAGGGGTGAAAAGTGTCTCGATTTTTTACTTTCCCGCCTTAGGAAGTCTGTCCTTTTAAATATGACATAGTTAGGAAAAGATACTTATATGTTTTCTTTAGTGGCTAGGGGCTGGTGCACATTTAGCCAAAAGTTGGCACGGCGAGTTTTTTTTTTAGTTTTTATGGTTTGGAAGTTTAAAGAACTGTGCATCTAAGCTTTAAAATATTTGGTTTGGATGACCAGCATGATAAAGATAACAAATAATAGTTACAAGATAACTGGTAACCGAGGCCTCAGTAGCTCAGCGGTCAGAGCATTAAACCGGTTATCCAAAGGTCGTGGGTTCGATTCCCACTCGTGTTTCCTGAGGCTGGTTGATTTTTCCTAGTAAAATTTGGGAACTAATTTTTTAAACTGTCATATAAACATTCGAGAGGTTATAAAATGTTTTAGTTTATACAGGTCAACTTTTTTATCACCATCCAAACCTTCTGAGATGACTCCCGTGATACAAACGAACAACTCTTTCTATTCTGTCTGTCTTTCTAATATCTGAATATTGATGTTTTGTATGGAACAGCTGATTT
The DNA here is from genome assembly GCA_963082485.1 of Eudonia mercurella. Classification (NCBI taxonomy): domain Eukaryota; kingdom Metazoa; phylum Arthropoda; class Insecta; order Lepidoptera; family Crambidae; genus Eudonia; species Eudonia mercurella. Next base: position 7,946,109 of record OY720052.1, on the reverse strand, counting down.
TTTTTTCGAGTTAGGAAATTGGTACAATAGTAAAAGTTGTTCTTTTGTACCACGGGAGTCATCTCAGAAGGTTTGGATGGTGATAAAAAACATTTATATTCGAGAGGTTATTATGATCTTATGTTATTATAATTAAGTTTATAGAACTGCTTACAATGAGATTTCTTACCGACTAATGCCGATTTATTAACTACCCACAACATGTAACTGCCCATTTAGTGATTTTTCAGCGCAATATTTATTCAATGATCCATTTCATTATTTTTTATGACTCATTTTTGTTTATTTTACTAATAAGTGTTAACTGGCGAACTTGTTAATAAATATGCATTTTCTAATTTTAAACTTACCATCACTACTATATAAGTACAACTGCTGCTTTAAGGCGAAGGGTAAGGCACACTAGCGCCGCTAATAGATTTAATTTGATAACTGCTAAACTGGATTTTTTTCATACATTGCGGACCTTATAACGTCTATTATTTAATAATTGTGCACAACTTTTGTTTTTGTATTCATTCGCTAACACCAAAAGTGGCCATTGTCTGTGAATAAATGCGATAGCCCGTTTTGTGAATAAACCACGCAACAAAAAGCAGTGCACAATTATTAAATAAATACTATGGATGCTTTCCTGTTATCGGAAGGTACGCAATATTTAAAAAAGATCCGGTCCGTTAGTAATTGTCTAATTATCAATTGGTGGCGCTAGTGTGCCTTACCCTTCGCCTTAAATCAGTGCCGTAAAATTTTATCTTGTGACTATAAATAGCATTACACATATGAATGCGAAAAAGTTAATAAAGCTATTAATACATTGTCAGTAATTTAATTAATATAATCGTGAAATTATATAACACTATATGTAACTGTTTGCAGCATTCTAAAATTAATAGGCCGAATCTTCAAACAGCTAAAATTCAAACAATTAAGCGTCTTAAAAGGCGTCTCCTAATTATTGTTTTACGTAACAAGGATTTTTAATCACTTCACTGTTCCCCACTTTCGTGTGTATACATTTGTTTCATGATGACTAATTAGCAAAATGATATAAAGTGAAAAATTTGCGATCGTGATTGTCAAGCAACTTTGGTGGTGCTTTATCCGGAGATGGGTGAGCAAACCTGCCCAATCCTCAAAATGCCACGATAAAAATGAGGAATTTGTGATCGTGATTGTTAAGCAACTTTGGTGGTACTAATTCGAAGATGGGTGACCAAAGCCACCCGATCCTCAAAATGCAACGAAAAAAATGAGGAATTTGCGATCGTGATTGTTAAGCAACTTTGGTGGTGCTAATTCGAAGAAGGGTGACCAAACCCGCCCCATCTTCAAAATGCAACGAAAAAAATGAGGAATTTGCGATCGTGATTTTTAAGCAACTTTGGTGGTGCTAATTCGAAGAAGGGTGACCAAACCCGCCCCATCTTCAAAATGCAACGAAAAAAATGAGGAATTTGCGATCGTGATTGTTAAGCAACTTTGGTGGTGCTAATTTTGAAGATGGGTGGCCAACCTTGCCCGGTCCTCAAAATGCCATTACATAGTTACAAGGCGACCTATAGTCGCGCCAAACTTCTCGTCCCCTCTGAAGTTGGCGCGATTCGCGTCGCAGTAGTAAAAAATAGGCGTTAGTAGGGCAAAGGCGGGGACGAGCGGTAGGGCCTGGCTGTACAGCTGCGCAACGAAGCAACTTCAGAGGGGACTGGAAGTTTGGCGCGACCTATACACTAAACTCGCAACCACGACAACCATTACATAATTATGACAAATAAACCATTTCTCTCTAATCTTACTAGCGGTCCGCCCCGGCTTCGCACGCGTGTACTTTTATTTTTTAACATTTTGAGATATAAAATAATAATATATATATCTTTTTAATATAGCCTATGTTACTCAGCGCTAATGTAGCATTCTAATGGAGAAAGAATTTTCGAAATCGGTCCAGTAGTTTTTGAGTTTATTCGTTGCAAACATACATACAAAATACAAAGCTCTAATAATTTTATTATTATTATTCTCTCTCTCTACTCTTTATAATATTAGTATAGACTCATAACGGGATGATTAGGCCGAAGGTGGTAGCGCACGTCACTCGGAACCCTCAACTACTGAGGCACTGGCTATCTTATATCTAACTGTCGTCACAGCATTGCTGCTTACATTGTTATTATAGTGACTTAAGATTAGATTCCCATGATAGTTGCTAACTAGCCTTATCTTTCATCATCATTATCATCGCTCAGCCGAAAGACGTCCACTGCTGGACAAAAGCTTCCCCCAAGGATCTTCACAACGACCGGTTTTGTGCTGCTCGCATCAAGCAGTTCGCGCGACATTCACCAGTTCGTAAGCATAACCAACCACCAATAAAATTTAAACGTATTATTAAACCCGCTGGGTTTCGAAGTTTGAAACTGGATCTCCCAGGGTACTTCATCGATTCACACCACGACTGGCTCGCACCACGGTGTGAATCGCAGAAGGACGCTTTTTGAATTGGCCGTTTCGAACCACGGCTCATACCATGGTATGAATCGGCGAATGTGTTTGTTGGACTTCACTGATTCGCACCATCCTATTAGTTTCGTTGATTCGGACCACTACCGAAATAAATGTGATTTTTGTACTAGCGGATGGAAAACTGTTACTGAAACAAACAGTTGTTGCTACCAACCCAAGACCGGTGTTCTGACAACTCATTTAGGAAAACACAGTCTTAATCATCTATAAACTCTTTAACCTAACATCATTAGCTTCAATGACGTCACATCAAAACAGTCATTAATAACAACTAATAAACAACGATGACGTCAAACTCGATGACGCAGTGATTAACGTTAATATTAAGCAACTTTGGTAAAGGCCGGTCATCGGATCGGTGATCAAATATTTATATAAATGTCCCCAATGCTGTGCCACAAGCCAGTGGTTAGCGGATTAGTGGTTGTTAACGACTGCTAATGCAGCCGGGACCAGCAGCTTAACGTGTACCGAAGCAAGGAGCTAGAGTTGATACATTTTCGGTCACCCATCCAATGACAAGCCTTTGCAAAAGTGGCTTAAATTTAGCTATTGTAGATCGGTAACTGCGCCATCACGCTCTCAATGCGAGGACAAAACTTCACCGTCTATCTGCATAGCTATTAATAGAGAAAGGAATATGTTTGTATATTAACATCTGAAAATATCCAATGCGTTCGTTCTATATGCGTCTTGCACAAGCTATGAAGGTTATATGGCTGGGGGGCATATGTTGAAATTGAAATGGAACACTATTATACGAATACTCGAGTTTCTTATAAAACTTAATTATTTTAGAATGAGGCGTTACGCAAACTTAACGGGGTCCTTGGTATCATAATCGTCGTACAAGTTACTCGTAATATTGTTTACTAAAGTTTACGCGAACTGAAATTAATCCACTTTTACGGATCTACGCGCGTTTATATTACACGTTAATTTTATTAAATGTTTATCCTGACATTTAGAACCCTTTTAAGGGTCCGTGGTCCTAAGGAGACTGATCACGTAACCACGGACTCTCTGTGACCACGGACCTTGCAAAGGGTTTAAAACCGTCAGGATAAACATTAAATGAAATTAATGTGTAAAATAAACGCGAGTAAAGTAGATCCGTAAAAGTGGATTCATTTCAATGTGTAGTGTTTGCGTAAACTTTAGAAAACAATATTACGAATTTGCGTTAAAATTATATAAACAAAACAAAAACATTTTACAATATTACGAGTAACGAGACTAGATTGATCTAGCATATGTTTCGAAACAGCACTTTATATTAAGGCGAAGGGTAAGGCACACTAGCGCCACCAATTGATAATTTGACAATTACTAACAGACCGGATCTTTTTTTAAACATTGCGTACCGTCCGACAACAGGAAAGCATCCATAGTATTTATTTAATAATTGTGCACTACTTTTTGTTGCGTGGTTTATTCACAAAACGGGCTATCGCATTTATTCACAAACAATTTCCACTGTTTGTGTTAGCAAATGAATACAAAAACAAACCTAAAAGTAGTGCACAAGTATTAAATAAAAGATCCAAAGTGTATTCCATCTAGAACTTATACGTGTTGTTATTAAGACATAATTATTATTTTTAATAATTTATCATGCAATTTGTAATGAAATAATTATATATGTCATGCGCGCATAAGCAAGCAGCAGTGATCAAAAATGTAAGTACACAGAGGTTACTAAACCACTAGGGCTGAGACTTGTTTATTTTTATTTTTTTAAATTTTTGTTTTATTTATTTTATTAGCAAAACAAAACAGAATTACAGAGTTTAAATGGTCATTTTCAGCTTGTACAAACATTGGTAGACTGCACTTCCAAGGTATGTGCAGACAGCACGCATAAAACACATCAAGATCGAAAAGAATCGAGTATAACACATTATTTAAAAATTAATTACATAAAATCACATTAATAATTGCTAATTCAAAATTAAATATTAAATTAAAAATTAAATAGGGATAGGCAAAAACATAATATACCATAAACAATAAACATTAATGACAATAATTTCAATTGATAAATAGATCATTCAATATTTTTGATGTGACGTTACAAAAGATATATTTAATTAAAAATTGCATTACACATTAAAGTTAATAATCATGTCTTAGTAACTCTGGATACAAGATCTAATTCGGGTACACTTAGGATCTTTTCATTTTGAGCACATCTTTCTGCTACATGTTGTATAACCATTTACCTATTGACAAAGATTCATTGCCATTCAACATTATCATTTAACGTGTCTTCATACTGCCATTACATACGTTTAAATTTAAATTGAATGCTTTAGAAGGAACATATATTTTTAGTAATGAGTTTTTATTTAATATTTTTCATCATATTTTTTTTATTCGCGAAGTATGTGAAACGGTTCTCTTATATTTAAGGGGGTGCAGTGCGGACGCAAAACTGCGAGTTTCAAGTTTCTTTATGATAGCGAGCGAGCGGCGCGTGGCAGTGGTGTGACAACGGCCGGCGCACGACTACGAACACGCACGCACACTAATATCTGTACAAAGTAGGCTAGTGATTTAATTAGAGCAAAGTTTACTTTCGAAAAATCATAGACGTTTGGGTAAAAAATAATAAAAGCCTTAATATTTTCATATTCATATTTTTTTATTGAAAAATAAGACAACAGTGACCTGCGGAATATCAATACAAACATTTTGATGTCGGATCATTGTTTCATTTGTGTTAATTTACAAAGTTTCCGAAGAAATAAGTTTTATATATCATTACTTTTACGTATTGTTTATGCAGTTTCTGGGTATTTGTTTCAAATTCCAAGACAACCATGGCCTTATGAAAGGATCAAGCTAACCTACACTAGTACTTTTAATGTATATGACCTATTCAGCGCCTAGCACCAGTGACTTAAAACACGTAAATTTTCGAAATTCCGCGCGGCACCCCCTTAACACCTTCAGCTACGTTGTTACAAGTGAATAAATGATTTATGATTTCATCATCATCATCTTAGGCAAAAGACGTCCACTGCTGGACAAATAAATGATTTGATTTGTGTACGGTTTACTGTACCTATTTATTATACTTTTCCTGACACAGCACAAACGTCACGCGCACGCGTCATTGACCCGTGGCAACATAGAGTATCATATTAATTATTAGAATAAATTACTTATTTTAAAACCAGTGCAATTTACAACGCCAGCCAACTCGGTTTAACACTAGAGAAAAGAATCTATTTCTAACTTACTTGTAACCTTTACGTAAATACATTTCTACTCTCATCTATGGTGATCTTATCATCCTGCACTCCAGATAACTATCTACTACATCTCAACAGTGTAATCATACATTATTTTTGGTCCTTCGAGCCGGATTGCCGGATTTGATTTGATTTGATTCAACGACCGGTTTTGTGCTGCTCGCATCCAGCGGCTTCCCGCGACCTCACCAGATCGTCGGTCCCTGGTTGGTACCTTGTTGGAGGCCTGCCCACACTGCGCTTTCCGGTACGCGGTCGCTACTCAAGGACTGTTCCGCCCCAGCGGCCATCAGTCCTGCGAGCAATGCCCTGCCCACTGCTACTTGAGCTTAGCAACTCTTCGGGCTATGTCGATAACGTTTGCTCTTCTGCGGATCTCCTCATTTCTGATTCGATCACGCAGAGAAACCCCGAGCATAGCTCTCTCCATTGCTCTATGAGTGACCTTGAGCCTTCTTATAAGGCCCATAGTGAGCGACCACGTCTCAGTCCCGTATGTCATTATGACTTATGACTAAGTAAATACTAGTGGTCGCCTTGTGTGGAAGAAATTCGACCGGAATTTACAAAACATACAATGTAAAGTAACACATATATTATATTATATATTTTATATTAATAACTACTTAATCGAATCTACGATGCACTGGCAAAGTCTTTGACAACATACTGCATTACAATATGGGGTGGTGCCTTAAAGACTCACTTTCTACAGGTTGAAAGAGCACAAAGAGCTCTTCTAAAGGTGATGTTTTTCAAAAAGCGCCAATTTCCAACTAGCAGCCTTTACTCTATAACAGATTTGTTATCAGTTAGAAAGCTCTATATCCTGCACACTGTTTTGAGAAAACACATGACCTTGGAATACGATATCTCTATTCTCAAAAGGCGTAGAGGGGACAGAGTGGCTACCACTAAACGAACACACTCTCAGTTTGCCCAATGTCAATATGGTTATCTGTCTTCCTACTTATATAATACAATAAATAAGAGCCTAAAAATCTATCCATTGACCTTACAGACAAACATTATCAACATGGCTAAAGTCCTTGGAATATGATGAGACCGAACGACTACTCAAAAGCGACACCTGACACACACGCACACACACACACACACACACACACACACACACACACACACACCCTCACACCCCCTCACACACACACACACACACACACACACACACACACACACACACACACACACAATTCAATATATAGATTAGTCCTGTTTAAATAATATGTACCGCAAATAAAAAATGTATTTAAGGAAGAGCGACTCCTTTTTGGTACAGGGGCACTATGCACCTAATAGGAGGAGTCAATCACTGCCTCTTGTAAAACGGTTTTTGGTACAGAAATAAATGATTTTGATTTTGAATGATTTTTGATATTTCTGCTTTCCTTCTCCATATGAACTATGCCAAGTCTCACACTCTTCCGTACGCGCAATGTACTTAAAAAGGGATACAAAGTATTTTTTTTACGTTTTTTGAAGTGAAAACTTCTTTAGCGGCGTTGTACACTTTTTTTGGAATGGGTAAAAAATGTTAAACTCGCGACAGGACACGTGACCTGATCGAAAAATCGTAGGACGGATGGAGAGTAGACATAGACTAAGAGATAAACTTTTTAATGTAATATAAATTGTCATGTTTGTGTACGATAGCCCAATAAATAAATATTGTATTCTACCACATAAATGAGAGTACTTTTATACTGATAATTAAAGCAATTCGTGCAAAATTATTCCCTAACCATTCCAAAATATCAAAAATGCACAACGCTAATATTCAAGTTTTCACTTCTGCCGGCACTCCCAGAGTGCGACCCGTCGTTTTTTTTTCTTTAGTTGATGACTTCTTGCGGTTAGCTTAATAAGCCGGTGTCTAAGTAATTTTCATAAAGTTATTTATATATTAATACGTGAAGCAAAAACTTTGTACTCGTTTTTACGAAAATTGCGCGGACGGAGAAGTATACAATTTCGCACACTTATAGTTTATATAGAGAAGGTTATCCGAATGTTAATATTTTTATTAAATTATGCATAAAAAATACATTAAATCAACAAAAACAACACTACACACACTACCATGTATTTGACACACACGTATTGTTTGTCTTTGATGCAGCTGACAACTGTCAATGCCAATCCAAATTCACATTCTATCTTTTTTAATTTTTCATTGCTTAGGATACAATCCGTGCAGCCTTAATAAAATTACGGTCGAATTTCGACCACTGGGCGGCCACTAGTTATAGTTAATAGTATAATGATGATGAATGATAATGGTAATGAAAAGTGAAAAATTATATACCCCCCAATCCTTGGAGTATCACAGTAAAGATGTGGGGCTGTACTAAGACCTCACGCGGACTTCCTGAGCGAATTTAAAAAGTGACGTTGCACTGTTTTATTTTATTGACATGAAATAACATGACTCTTAACTTTCCCGCCAAGTCTCTATACGTTTTAATATATAGATAGAGGCGATTTTTTCTTTATTAATAGCTTGGTCTGGTTTGCAAAGTTAGACAGCTCTGGTGTCAAAGTTTTTTTTTTACAAGTTCAACAGTTAAGTGAAAATTAAAATGCTTTATTTTTATTGGAGAATTAGTTAAGAGTCGAAGAGTTCGTTGGCGCAGTGGCTAACGCGGCCGATCTGCTATTGCTGAAGTCAAGGGTAATTTAACAATTGTTTTTTTTAAATCCATGATTGACTACCCTCTAGTGGAAACTGCAGCTCGACTCTTACCCCCGTATTTATAAACGAGTAAAAGCTCGGTTTAAAGAAACTTTATTACCTATAAAGAACAGAGTTCACTAATAATGAGCTTCATCATCATCATCAGCTCATTTTATGTCCCCACTGCTGGGGCACGAGTCTTCCCTATGGATGGATAGGGAGAACGGGCCATAAACCACCACGCGGGCCCAGTGCGAATTAGTGGTTGTTAACGACTGCTAATGCAGCCGGGACCAACGGCTTTACGTGCCTTCCGAAGCACGGAGGAGCTCGAGATGATAAATTTTTGGTCACCCATCCGATGACCGGCCTTTGCGAAAGTTGCTTAACCTCAGCACTACGCAGACCTGGCGCGTTAACCACTGCGTCATCGAGCTCCTCAAGAATGAGCTTAAATAACATAAAATGTTTGAAATTTCAAACATACTTAAGTAATTATAATATTGTCCAGCACATCACACTGTATTTACATAACATTAAGAAACATTTTCGTACATGTACTTTTTCAATTTTGATTTAAAAAGGCCAAATGAGTGGCACTCCTTAATGTCGTTTGGTAGATTATTGTACAATTGTGCTCCTTCAAACATTATGTTATATTTACCGTGGTTAATTCTTGGAGTTATTAAAGTAATTTTATTTGCGTTTCTTAATTGATGTTTTGAAAAAGATAGTTCCGTGTGTATTTTGTTTGTTAGTATCTTATACTGAATTTCATATTCTTTAGTAAACCGATGACGTCAGAAACGCCAAAAGCTAGAATTCTTAGCCAAGCAATAGTCGCCAATATCATTTTTTTCTAAACTCAATAGTTTACGCGAGAGACACTTCCAAAGTGGTAAAATGTGTCCCCCCCCTGAAACTTCTAAAATAAAAGAATGATAAAACTAAAAAAAATATATGATGTACATTACCATGCAAACTTCCACCGAAAATTGGTTTGAACGAGATCTAGTAAGTAGTTTATTTTTTAATACGTCATAAAGTACGGAAACCTTCGTGCGCGAGTCCGACTCGCACTTGGCCGGTTTTTTGTAACCTAAGGCGCAGGCCACACATAAAGGGCGTCAGGCGCGGACATGGCACGGGCGGCTTCCTCTTCCATTCAAATTTGATACTAAGTGCATGGAAATAAAGCGCAATTTAAGTCACGGGCGCCGAAATGGCGCGTCATGAGCCACGACATACCGTGTGTGTTAAATTGGGCTTTATTTCCACGCATTTACTATGAAATTTGAATGGAAGAGGAAGCCGCCCGTGCCATGTCCGTGCCCGACGCCCTTTATGTGCGGCCTGCGCCTAACAGTGGCCCCTACCACTGTATAAACTTTAAGTCGTGTATAGCAGGCTTGTCATTATTACAGTGTAGGTAATATTCCGTTTATTATTTAACAACGACCAGTCATATCATAAAATATAAGAAGCAATGCAAAAGCCTTATTGTTTTTACATAAGTACCGTTATACAGTGTAACAAATTGCTTAATCCTCCCATTGTTTATTTATAGCTATGTTTATAGGCTTGTTAGTATAATTGGTGTGCTTCTGTATAATTATTTACACGTGCAACCAATCGGCTTATGGTGCAGTGGTTAGAAAGAGTTCTTAGTTTGCAAGTTCGATGCCTAGCGGGTACAATTTAATGTTAACGGTTTGGTCGGTGGTAGGGATTGTCTTCGAAGGCCGGTCATCTTTTTTATATATAAGAAGGAGGCAAACGAGCAGGCCCATGGACACCCGCAAAACCAGAGGAATCGCAAACGCGTTGCCGGCCTTTAAGGAAGGAATAGGCTCGTTTCTTGAAGATCCCAAATCGTAACGATCCGGAAATACCGCCGCCGAGAGCTGGTTCCACAACACTGTAGTTCGAGGCAAGAAATTTCGTGAAAAACGCAGAGTAGTAGACCGCCATCCATCAAGGTGATGTGGATGGAATGACAGTCGATTGCGTGTAGTGCGGTGAAGGAAAGCAGCGGCAGGGATCAAGCCGAACAATTCTTCAGAACACTCCCCATGGTATATGCGGTACAATATACAGAGAGACGCAACGTCTCTCCGAAGAGCCAGTGGATCAAGCCGACCTGATATAACCATGTCGTTGACAATACGAGCAGTTCTGTTGTCATCGGAGGGGTTAACAAAAATGTATCATCTCGAGCTTCCTTTGTCTTAGTTACTCCTAGCAGTCGTTAACCAGCGCCCCGCGCTGGGCCAGCGTGGTGGTTTTACAACCCGTTCTCCCCGTGGTGGTCCATGTATAGGGAAGGCTCGTGCCCCAGCAGTGGTTAAAATAGTAGTTAAAATTACAAAAATACAAATGTTGAAAAAAATTCCACGAGCAGGATTGGAACCTGCACCCTTCTGACATACCGGGTCAGGTGCTCTCCCAATTGAGCTATCGTGGTTCTAACCAGCCTGCCGAAATTATTCAACACTATTTACTTTTACTTTGAAAGCCAAAGGCGCCCATTCAATGTCAACAACTACCGTCGTTAACATCCGATCACAATATTCTTACAAATATTAAAGATCAGTTAAGAAATAGGCAAGCTATTTATAAAATGTTTTTGTTTATATAATTTTTAACGCAAAATTTGTTGCGAACTAATTACAAAAACACAAATGTTGAGAAAATTTCCACGAGCAGGATTTGAACCTTAACATTAGTCAAAGAGAGAGCGAGAGAGAGTGAGGGAGAGAGAGTCCAAAGTACCAAGCTATCATAACGCAAAAGGAGGTATACCTGACGTGAGCCACATACTTAAGACTGTGAGGTATTAGTTGAAGTACCAGGGGGCCTACCACGAACCACGTTCGACGTGTTGCCTCCCTGTCACACTTACGCACGAATTTACAAGTGCGACAGAGAGGCAACACGCCGAAGATGGATCGTGGTAGGCCCTCAGGCCCGCCTGGTGTTTTATGGTTTTTTCTGTGATATTTCTATTATCAATGAGCTGGCGTTGATGAGGTATTGTTAGGAGATATTGTCTCTAAGCAACCACGATTTCTCAATAAAAATATTGATTGTATGAGTAGACGATTGTTCTGATATCTTCAGGTCCTTGGTTCAATCCCATGTCGGGCAAAGTGTGTTTCGGATTTTCGATACATAGCCCAGGTAGGCTACTCTTGACGCAAACTCAATCTCAATACAATTCCAATGCGATTAATATGTATCGATATTGGGATAAGTTTCGCAATTTCGGAACGCCCCAACTCGATAATAATTTGTTCACTCAATTTTCACACAATTTAATTCCAATGTAGCGCTATTATCGCTTTTAAGAGTGCCATTTGAATTTTTTAGATTTGTGATTGGTAATTGATTAATGCAATTGCGTTTCAAGAGTAACCCACCTGGTTTGTGTTCACCGATCCGCATTTGGCTAGCGTGGTGATCAAGACAATACCCATCTATTGTAGCGATGGCTTGATTTCAATTACTCAATATAATCTAACAGAGAAACACTATTATAGATTGTTCTCAACTTAATTAAGTTGAATGAGTTTACTGACCTCTTCGAAAATCCAGTTTGAAACATCGTCAAAAAAACTGTGACATACAAACGACGACCTGTTTGATGAAATGACAATTGAATATCAATACAGGCTAATTACAGGCACACGTGTACTATTACGTTACTATTAATAGAATAAAATTCCAACAGTTTGAGATAAGATAGCCAGCCCCTCATTGCTTGAGGACTCCGGGCGAAGCTCGCTTTCATCTTTAGCCTTATAAGATTTCAAGGCCAAGTGCTTACACGTAAAAAAACCTCAGACTAACTAAAAGTTTCTAACTCTGAGGTAAAGTTGGTGAGCTCGATGGCGCAGTGGTGCGCGCTATGGCCTAAAAATATGACTAAAAATTATATCTCTCGCTCCTCCATGCTTCGAAAGACACGTAAAGCTGTTGGTCCCTACTACATTAGCAGTTGTTAAAGCCACCAATCCGCACTGGGCCCGCGTGGTGGTTTACGGCCCGCTCTCTCTGCTATTTTCATCCATAGGAAAGGCTCGTGACCCAGCAGTGGGAGACATAAAGTTAGCCAGAGTAAGAGAGAGAGAGAGTCCAAAGTACCAGGCTATCATAACCTACAAAGATGTGTGTATTACCTGGCGTAAGTTTACTTTGGATGAGCCCGTGAGGCGGTTGAAGTACCAGGCTATCATGAGTTGTAAGGAGTTCCGCACTGGGCCCGCGTGGTTGCTTACGACCCGTTTTCCTTGTGGTGTTTCCATAGGCTTGTTAATGAATGATAACTAAAAAGTTTCTAACTCTATTTTTAGTTGGAAACACATCAATAAATGTAATACTATTGTAGCAACGTCATTATACGGTAACCCACTTTCAAACGAAACCTGTTTTGCGGTTAAAGAAGACTGTTCTATTTTAAGCCTTATGTTCATAGACGTAAGGCGATTGAATAATGTAGAATCATCGTTGTAAAAAATCGCTGACAGTAATGTTTGTATCACAGTTTATTGATGCCTGAGGCGTTTGTTAGAATTATTAGTGCATCGGCTAGCGCTTTGTGTTTGTGGAAGTTAAGCTACTTTTGCGATGGCGGGTCAACGGATGGGTCAATAAAACTAGGGAAGTGGCTCCAGTGTTCGACAGGAACCAGTTATCGACATATAATAAAATATTGCATGTAGATTAAAAATTGTAAGTTTAGATTTAGTTACAATTTAAGTTTTAATCCATGTATAAATTTATGGCTATGGCAGAATAACAGGGTTTGTAGTTCTCCTGCAAACACTGAGCCATAGACCTTTTTGTCTTATTTACTTATTACTTATTATTATTATCCTCTTTATTTATTTTCTCTCATATATAAATTTACATTTTTTAAATATTTTTTTAAAACAAAAAAAAATAAAACATTTAAAAATTATTATTATTATTATCTCCTTTATTTATTTTGTTTCTTAAATCTAGATTTTTACAATATTTTAATATAAAAACAATAAAACATTATAAAAACCTAATGCTAGAGTACCACCAGCAGCGGGGCAGGGCCCAAGCTACCGGTGGTCAGGGCTGCAGAGTGAGGAGCCTCCTGACAATACGTGCCGTGTCTAGGAGTACTGCCTTTTGCATCTGACCCTTGACCCAACCTTTCAGCAAGAGCCTCTCCAGGTGTTGATCGAGGCTCTTCGCTATCAGACCGTTTGCCGAAACGACTATCGGTACAATAATGGTTGAATCCACATCCCACATGGCGGTAACCTCGTGAGCCAAGTCAAGGTACTTACTGGGCTTGTCCTTCTCGGCTTTCACAAAGTTCTCATCATGAGGTATGGTGATATCTACCAGTATTGCCCGGCGCTGGGATCGGTCGACCACCACGATATCAGGCTTATTGGCGACAATAGTCCTGTCCGTAATGATAGAGCGATATTATTATTATTATTATTTAATGATAAAAGTCTGGTGCCACAACATCATCAATCGCAACTTCGCAACTTTTTAGATAACGTGATCCAATGGTGAATGAGACTTGCACTCAGCGCTTGTATGTAGTTTTCGTTACCGTGATTGTGTCTTGACTGACTTACGCGCTGCGCAAACACAGCAACTTTGATCTTCGTATGTCGGCAACAGGCAACTCGCAACTGTTTCCGTATAACCTAAAGAAACATCGCAGTCATTGCAGTTTCGATGATCGTCAACAGTTTTCAGTTGAGCTGCTCTCGATGATAGTTTTAAATGGCCGCAACTAGCAACTGTCATGTTTATAATGAATGCAGCAGGCATTACTTTGTGGTGATTCAGGGCACACAAAAATGTAATTGAAATAATTATGTAGTGTTATTCCGCTAAATCAGCTTGATGAAAGAGTGATTTAGCGGAATTAACACTATCATCATCATCATCATCGTCATCTCAGCCAAATGACGTCCACTGCTGGACAAAGGCCTCCCCCAAGGATCTCCACAACGACCGGTTTAACACTACATATTATTTCAATTTTATTATTAATTCATCGTGTTTATTATTTGCTATTCAATGTGGGCAATGCTGCTGCAGCTTACTGGGCACTCTGCCTGATGGGGATGATTTGGGGCATTTTTTTAATTTATTATAATTCTTACAAGTTTAATTTTATGAAGTTTAATTTACTTGTTAGTGTCTTTGTTTGTAAATAATAAAGATTCACATTTTTGTGTGTCAAATTTATACTGGTTATGTCAAGTTGCTGGTTTCCCCAACTTATTAGAATCGTTGCAACCGTAAACTGGGCCTTTTGGTTGCTACAACTGGCAACTTAACGAAAGCTTTTAAAAGTTGATAGTTTCTTTAACTTTGCCATGATAGTATAGTTGGTAGTGCATCGACCCGGCATGTCATGGGATGCGGGTTCGAACCCCGCTTGTGAAATTTTTTCAAAACTTTGCCTTTTTCTTTAACTTAGTTAATAGAAAGCCCACATGCTTTTTCTTAACGAATCAGAATCATCTCAGTAACGACTGATTTTTATGTATTAAATAAACAATGTTAAAATACTCCTTTCTATGTTAATTGTTACTTTATCATTTATTTAATTAATATTTATGTTGAGAACTAACCCCCATATTCATAAAAACTATTTAAGCATATTTTAGTTAATCATTGTTTTGTCTCTTTTTCTCAAATTCAAAATGACGTTTGTGTGACGTCGACAAAACAATATTTAATTAAATATTGCTTAAATAGTTTTTATGAATAAGAGGGTTAGTATCTAGACAAACCTAATATAGGCTTTAAGATACTACTAACTAAGACTGTATTAATCATTTCGGCTAATAAATAATGTATATATCTATTTAGGTATATTTATATATTCTTAAAAGTATTACATGTATTTGTTATGTATAAGAATATCTATGTATGTATAGTTTGAATTTTTATTTATCATACTGTTCCCCACTTTTTGTCGCTCAAAACTGCACCTCCCATGTCATTTCTACACCACCCTATGATTGACTGGTAGAAAATGTTTCAGGCATTAAGTCCACTATGTAATATTTAATTGCAAAAGTTTAAAATAAATAAATAAAGAAATAGTTTCTGCAACTAAAGTTGCTATGTCAGCGGAACACCTTACGCGTGTGAATTCTAACAACACGCTTTGATAGCCGATATTTTTTTTGCGCTCGAGAATGTAAGAACTCTTTGCACAAGTACTCTGTGCTCATAGTTAAACATTTTTTTTAATCGCAAACATTGTTTTCGATGTCATCCGTTGGTCAGTATATTAATGAATACTTACGTAGCGAGCGACCGCCCGATTGTCGAATTTCGGCTGTAATTAACAATATATCATCATCATCAGCAGCTCATTTTTATTCCCCACTGCTGGGGCACGAGCCTTCCCTATAAATGGAAACACTACAGGCTGAACAGGCCGTAAGCCACCACGAGGACCCAGTGCGGAACTCCTTACAACTCATGATAGCCTGGTACTTCAACCGCCTCACGGGCTCACCCAAAGTAAGCTTACGCCAGGTAAACACACATCTTTGTAGGTTATGATAGCCTGGTACTTTGGACTCTCTCTCTCTTACTCTGGCTATCTTTATGTCCCCACTGCTGGGGCACGAGCCTTCCCTATAGATCGAAACACCAGGAAAAACTGGCCGTAAGCCACCACGCGAGCCTAGTGCGGGGTGGTGGTAACGTCTGTTAATGCAGCCGGGACCGACGGCTTTACGTGCCTTCCGAAGCACGGAGGAGCCAGGGATGATACATTTTCATCCATCCGATGACCGGCCTTTGCGAAAGTTGCTTAATCGTTGCTTAATCGTTCAAATCCTATCCGTGTTTGATAATTATTTAAAATTATTTAAGTTGTTGTTTTAGAAGTAAAAACCTAAATAATTAGCTTGTTTTGCGTCAATTTTAAAGTGACAGCGTTTGCATTAAAAAAAAACCAGTGGATACATTATCACCAAAATTATCCATAAAGCAGATTTTGTGCAAATACGTAAACACAAAATATTGATTAAATCAATCAACAAATTAATGAATCAGTGTTACACAAGAGTGGGAATACAAGCGTTATCCTTCAAAAAACAGTGTTGTTAACAATTAATAAGTGAAAAAGTGCAATATCAGAACCGTTGGAATTTTTAAATCACAACTATTCACAACAAGTAACAGCGGACTTGACGGTGCAACGATCATCGGTCACACAAACCGGTTCCGATTTTTAAAACAAAACTGTCTAGACAGTACATACCTACGCTAATTTCGACACTGATTCTAATGCTCGGTTGGCTCGTGTCGCATATAGACGGACTCAAATTTCAAGATATCGGAGTTCAAACCTCGGACACATATATAGAATTTTTTTTTTTTAAAGTAAAATTTGTTTTGGAATTTTAATTTATTCTTTATTCGTTTAGCAGCGCCATCTAGCGTATTGTAACAAAAACAATATATTGAAAAACAATATTAATTGATTTGAAACCAAAGTCATGTCTGCTGCTTCGAAAAGCATTAATAGTACATGCAACAGCCGCAAGATGTCATTGCAAGTCGAATGCTACAAGTGTAAAAATAAAGTTGAGACTAAGAATACAGTGCGGTGCTCAATATGCAAAAATCACTTTGAGTTTGATTGTATTGGATATTCAGAAAAACTGTTTCGCCTAAAAGACCCAATTACAAAGATGAACTGGAAATGCAAAATATGTGAGCAAAAAGTAAAAGCTCATTCTACTACACCCACACCTCATTGTACTGACCTGTCTTACATTACTATGAGAAAGAAGCGTTCTACTCCAAAATCACCACTTGGCACTAACGTCGTACCAAGTCCTTCACCACAAGACACACCTACTAGCACGGCATTACAATTGGTTGAAACACATGATCCAACAGTAACTCATCATAGTCTGAATGAATATCGAGTGCGGCGTCGTACAGTCTCTTGTAATGATGTATCGTCTGACGAAGACTACAACTTATCTCAGTCAATCATCCATACTAAACGAAGTCATCCTGATTTAACTTCTGATACGGAAGAAATAGCTGAATTAAAGGAAAAAAACGAAACATTATTGTTAACCCTAAAAGGAGCTGAGGTCGAAATAGAAAATCTATTAATGGAAAATGCAAAACTTAGAAGCGAACTTAATCAGGCTAAAAAATCCATTGAAGCGTACAAAAAAATAGGAAATTCATATATAACACCAAAGTCTACTAAATTAAGTGCTAAAACGACAAAAGGGAACAAGACCAAACAAGAAAATAATAGAGAGACAGTTAGAAAACTATATGAACCTGCTACAATAGATACAACTAACGACACGAACAAAAAAGCAGCGGCCGAAGTAAACATGCTATATAGAGAAGCGAATACATCTGACACAGAAGTAATTAAAAATAATGTGAACAACAATAGTCACACAAAACTATGCGTTATTAGTAGTGAAAAAAAGCTCAAAGTTCTAAAAGAAGTAGAACGACGTTTTAGTCAAGCTACAATTTGTCATTTCCTAACTCCGAATGGTGGTATTCGGCAACTTCTAAATGGCTTGGAGAATAAACTTCAAGGTTTTAGTTATAATGATTACTGTGTAATATTTATTGGCGCATCTGATTTTGAAACAACAAATAATTATCGTAGTTTAGTTGAGTTTTTGCGACATAAGATACAAAAGGTACAACATACAAATGTCATTCTGTGTGTACCAACTTTTAAAATAAATAATAATGTAAGCGTTTTTAATAGAAGAATTGAAATGTTTAATAATTTATTGTATCTGGATAATTTGACTCACGAGTATGCCTATGTATTTGACTCCAATCTAAATCTTAAATATTCATTCACAATGTTTCATAAATATAACGGAGTGTTAAATAATCTCGGATTTTCAACGATTATGAATGATTTAATGGATTTTGTTAAAATTTTATCGCAACAATTTACCAACGTTTCAGAATATACTGACAATGTATTAAACGTGACGTCCGATACAAAGCCACAACATGATTTTTTTCGTAACTATAAGTCATGAACATTTTTCTGTGTTACACCAAAATATACAGGGAGCTCTGAACAAAATTCCATTCATTGAAGCGGCTCTTACTGAATTATTAAAACTGGGCAAGGACATAAATGCTCTTTGTTTAACAGAAACTTTTATTAAAAAAGGTGACGAAAACAATTTAAAAATTCGAAATTTCTATCTTGTGGAAGCTTTCGGCCGTAATAAAGAAAAAAGAGGTGGCTCATGTATTTTATTAAAAAAGGGGATTAGTTTTAAGCCACTTAAGATATGTAACGAATTAAGTACTCTGTACATATTCGAAGCATGTGGCATCGAAATAACAGATCACAAAATAATAATTATTAACATATATAGAGTACCTAAAGATAAATATGAAAAACCTTTTTTAAGTAAGCTAGAAGCTCTAATACACTACTTGACAATAAGAAACCCAAAACATAAAATAATTATATGTGGGGATTGGAACTTTAACATTCTAGTTACAACAAAAAATGTTTCGGAGTTGCTAAGTCTGCTGAATAGTCATAATATGAAAGCTCACATAAAAGTTCCCACTCGCAAAGCAGCTTGTTTGGATCAAATTTCGAGTAACATAAGATATGTAGATGCCGCAACTCATCTCTTGGGACTTTCTGATCATGAGACAGCTCAAACAATTTCATTTAAGGTCAAAAAGTTACCCAGTAAAGAGCAGTATTTTATTGAAAGACGGGACTACAGCAAAGAAAACTTATTGAAATTTATGAACAGTCTGAGTTGCTTAACTTTTCACGATGTAACTAAAAATCAAAACGTAAATGAAGCATTTAGAGAATTTCATGAAACAATTACTTTATTTATGGAACTCTGTTTTCCACTTTTGCGCATCAAAGTTAAAAACGACTCAAATACGTTGCGATGGCTGACCAACGGTTTGAGACATTGCTGCATCACTAAAAGACGATTATATTTAAGGTATTTGCAAAATAACCATAATAAGAATTCAAATAAAATAAAATATTGCAATTATACTAAAATATTAAGAAAATGTATAAACAAAGCATATCAAATATATAACCATAAAACAATTATGAATTCAAAGAATAAGTGTAAAGCCACTTGGAATATAATTAATAAAAACATTGGTACGGACATTAACAAAAAACAAATAGAAATGATTGAAAGGGATGGTATCAAATATTCTGATCCATCAGTTATTGCCGAATTGTTTAATAATTATTTTGTTGGTTTGACGAATAATTCTAACTATAATTTTACCAACAATAGTTTATCATATATTTCAGCAAATTTAAATACAATTTTTTTACACCCTGTTGACGAGGATGAAACTTTTAAAATTATAATGTCATTAAATAATACCAATGCAGTTGGGTTCGACGGCATAAGTACTAAAATACTTAAGCTGTGTGCATTGATCATATGCAAACCACTAACTCACATAATAAACATCTCATTTGAACAAGGTTATTTTCCAGACCTACTTAAACGGTCGATTGTCAAACCTCTTTATAAAAAAAATGACAAAACTGATATGAGCAATTATAGACCAGTCACACTGATACCAGTTCTTTCAAAAGTACTAGAAAAGGCATTTCTAAAGAGAATCCTTAGTTTTGTTGATACACATGAAATACTTAGTAAGCACCAATACGGATTTCGCAAAAACAGCTCTACAACTCTGGCATGTTTCAATTTAGTCAAAATAATAACAGAGAGTATAGATTCCAAAACTCCCGTGTGTGGGATATTATTAGATATGAGTAAAGCTTTTGATTTTGTTGATCATAATAACCTTCTTCGTAAATTAGACAAATATGGCATAAGAGGTAAAGCGTATGATTGGATACAAAGCTATTTGTACAATAGAACTCAGTGCACAGAAATACAAACAATCTGTAATAAAACACAATCATCTCATAAATCTGAATGTAAAATAAATAGTTGCGGAGTCCCGCAAGGCAGTATCTTGGGGCCTATACTCTTTTTACTGTACATAAATGATCTTCCTAATGCAGTTGAACACGACTGTATTATGTATGCTGACGACACGACTTTATTAGTAAAGGCTAACAAAATGGCGAATTTTAATAACGATATTAATAATGCAATAAATGATATAATTAACTGGCTGAATAATAATAATTTACAAATTAATATTAAGAAGACTAAAATAATTCAATTTAAGACATATAAAGCAAATGAAATAGAGTTGGACGTTAGATATAATAATGAAAAAATAGAAGCGGTCCAATCAACTACGTTTTTAGGTATACATTTAGACTCATTTTGTCACTGGAAAGTTCATATTAATAATATTTGCGCCAGAATAGATAAGTTTGTATTTGCTCTTAGACGTTTAAGTAATATCACTTCCGTAGAAGTAGCGGTCCAAGCTTATCATGGCTATGTTTCGTCAGTATTGAGTTATGGGCTCTTAATATGGGGAAACTCTGTGGAGATGCATAAAGCTTTTTTGTCACAAAAAAAATGTATCAGAGCAGTTAGCAGAACTCATTACCTTGAACCATGTAGACCGCTATTTAACCGTTTAAAAATTTTGCCATTGCCTTGCATGTACATAAAACAGATTTGCATATTTGTTCGGGAGCACCTTGAATGTTTTAAAAAACATGGAGAAGTCTGTTATAGGTCGACAAGGCATCATGAAAGACTGTATGTACCGTTAACTAGAACAAAATGTCACAAGGGCAATTCTTACTGTATGGCCATCAAAGTCTATAACAAGCTGCCAGAGGACTTGAAAAACCTCCCATTAACACCATTTAAAAGAAAATTATCGGAATGGTTACTGGAGAAGTGCTTTTACTCATTACATGAGTTTGTTTTATGACATTGTAAAAAAAAAAAAAAAAAATATATTATAATGATGATATAACTGAAATTAATAATGTATTATAATAATTTAATTTAATAATGTTACTTTGGTTTAATAATGTTAATTTAATTTAATAATTTAGTAATGTTAATGTTGGTTTGAATTATTTAATGTTAATTTAATTGTATATTTACATGCCATAACGGCAGAACATACAGCTCAACTGTTTTTGTAACACCCTATTCACTATGTTCTAGTAAATAAAGCCTATTTCATTTCATTTCATTTCAAAAAAAAATCGCAGACCAGGCGCGTTAGCCACTGCGCCATTGAGCTCTTCCATAATGTACCAATATATAGGTGTCTTTAATGTTAATACATAACTTTAATCTTAGCACTCTTTTTTTAGATCTTACGGGCAAGCCTTTTTTTTATATATTAAAAGGAGGCAAACGAGCAGGCGGGTCACCTGATGGAAAGTAATCACCGCCGCCCATGGACAACCGCAAAACCAATCGCAAATGCATTGCCAGTCTTGAGAAAACTTGGATCTTGAGGAGGGAGTAGGAATTGGGAGGGGGGAGGGGTGATAGATGGGCCTCCGGTACTTTCACTCACCGGACGAAACACAACAGCAACGAGTGCCATTGTTTCACGCTGATATTCTGTGAGAGGGTGGTATTACGCCAGTCGAGCCGGCCCATTTCGTGCTGCAACGCAGCGTGACTTTACCACTCGGACAGTGTCACTCATTTAGCACCACCCAGGGGTCACGTGTATGGTCTCAAGGGTAAACCTACGGACGCGAGTAAGTTTAACCTCCAATTGGCCATCATCTTGACCATCATCTCACTTGATGTTAAGTGATGATAAGGCCGAAGGTGGAAGCACTTCACACGGAATCCTCAACTACTGAGGCACTGGCTATCTTATCTCTAGCTGCCGGAACACAACAATGCTACAAACATTGATGTTATGTCGATATATTTAGATAAGTTGGTCGTAGCTAGCCAGGTGATCAAATAAGTCCTACCAACCAAACCGAGTAGGTACACAAAGGTACCTTCTCCATGCAAACATTAACCATGCCGAGTCTCACACTTTTCTATGCACGTAGTAACTATTAACTAATCTGTGTCTATGCGCGCAATGTGCTTAAAAAGGATGACGAACGTTTTTGCTTCAAGCATGAATATATATAGATTTTAGAGATAATTCTTTTGAACCAAATATTTTGTGACATTATACGGAGAAAAAATACTGTAAGAACATTCATTTCCTGAGTTTCTTGTTCTTTTCAGTACAGGTTTCTCCCCGCCCTGTCTAGACTTACGAACCGATGGCATAGTGACATTCATTATAAGAGCTAATTTGTAGCCTAAACTGAATAAATGATCAATTTTAAATTTTAAAACTATACCATGCTTAAACTTCTCCGTGCGAGTAATTTGCTTAAAAAGGGGCACAAAGCTATTTCTTTATGTCATCATCATCATCATTTTCAGCTCATTCTATGTCCCCATTGTTGGGGCACGAGGCTTCCCTATGGATGGATAGGGAGAACGGGCCGTAAACCACCACGCGGGCCCAGTGCGGGTTGGTGGTTGTTAACGACTGCTAATGCTGCCGGACCAACGTCTTTACATGCCTTCCGAAGCACAGAAGACTTCGAGATGATACATTTTTGGTTACCCATCCGATGACCGGCCTTTGCGAAACTTGCTTAACTGAGATTAAGTTGAGGTTTAGAGGTTGCGCTAACCACTACGCCATCGAGCTCTTCCATGTATGTATGTTATAAATATTTTTATTTACAAATTTATATACACACATATAAGGGTAACAAAATATGCTCTACGGGTGATTGTAATATAAGGGCGTTGCTTATTTCAGTTCTGGAATATCTTCCAGCAGGCCCCCTAAAGGAAACATTATAAATAATGGTAGAATTAATGTGTACCTAAATATGTATAGATTTTAAGAACAATTCAGTAAACAAATCTTGTGTGACATTATTACTTCATCAGGAAAAAAATCCTTTTTTGTGGTTGCATTGTTTTCCAAAAATACTCATTTAAATAAAACATATTGACACATCTTCTTGCGTTTATTTTTACATTTTTTTTTCTTCATTTTTTTACATCGATTTCTGCACCAGCTTATTTTGGGGTACTTCATCGATTCACACCACCACGGTGTGAATCGCCGAAGGACGCTTTTTGAATTGGCTGTTTCGAACCACGGCTCATACCATGGTATGAATCGGCGAATGTCTTTGTTGGACTTCTGTGATTCTATTAACTTCGCTGATTCGGACCACGACCAAAATAAATGTGATTTTTGTACTAGCAGATGGAAAATGGTTACTGAAACAAACAGTTTGTATAAAATATTAAATAGTTTTAACTCTTATATTAAATTCTTATAGTTTCCAAATATAGTTATATCCATTTTAACAAGAGCATATGAAGCATAGACGGGCGTTTAGACATTTCACAAAGGTTATGTCCCCACTATTGGGACATTCAGACACTCACACATCAGTCTTCCATGTGAATAGAAACACCACATTTTTGTGGTGTGTGTCCAGTTGACGAAAACATAAAAGTGATTTAATTGAAGTTTCACTATGTGGACACGCGTAAAATTCTTGGCGTGTCCAGATGACGAAATAATAAGTGATAAAAATTTTGAGTTTCACCAACTGGACACACGTGTGTCCGGTCTCTTGTGTCGAGTTAGTGAATAAAACAAAGTGAAGCAATAACTTTGTACCCCTTTTTACGAAAACTGCGCGGACGTACCCACACTTATAGTTTATATAGAGAAGGATTGCAGAATGTTTTTTTTTTATTATGCAATTTTTTTAATTATGCAAATAAAAATACATTAAATCAATAAAACAAACATTAAAAACACACTATCATGTATTTGACACACACACTCAAATACTCTTTTCAAAAATTTCAAAAATGGAAGAGGAGCGGCCGAAATCTGTCTATGCCAGTCCAAACTCACATTCTTTTTTTTTTTAATTTTTCATTGCTTAGGATACAATCCGTGCAGCCTTAATAAAATTACGGTGAAGTTCGAGCACTGGGCGACCACTAGTAATAATAAAAATAAGATAAGTTTGCAAGAGCAGACCAGCCTCCACAGGCACCCGTTCACGAGTATGACATACGATTCGACTGGTTTGTGGTTTGAGATTCCGTGTTCGTGAGAAATTGTCTATGGCTGCGTTGCTCGAGCGCGTCTGTATGAAGCTGTAGTCTCCTTATTTTGTTCTTACGGTGTATCTATGCTTTAATATTGTAAAGCTGAAGAGTTTGTTTGTTTGTTTGTTTGTTTGAACGCGCTAATCTCAGGAACTACTGATTCGAATTGAAAAAGTATTTTTGTGTTGAATAGTCCATTTATTGAGAAAGGCTATAGGCTATATTACATCACGCTATGATTAATAGGAGTGGAGCAGCAATAAAAAATGTTACAAAAACGGGAAATAACGCGGGTAAAACTGCGGAGCACAGCTAGTTCCTTTTATAAATCTTTTTGTTGCTGACTGTATCTGGTACAAATGACTTTTATTACGACAAAATCGGCTGTTATAACTTAATTGAAAATCGGGTGCCTCCACCACGGGGGCGTCACACACCGGGGGCCTAACCCCACGACCCCTATTCTGGTTTACCAACTGCAATCTAGGTTTTCTTCTTCGCAAATATTGCGAGCTGAGCGATATTGCGCTGAGCTACAACGAGTCTTCTGGGGCCTTTCCAATATTTTGACGCTGTAAGGGAAAAAAGAGCTTGACACTTGCTGAGTCTCTTGCCGGTTCTTCTCAGTACAAGGTCTCCCGTGGACTTCTTGGCGGGAAAGTGAAGAGTCATTTCTGCGGTTTTGTTTTATTTTCTAAAATTTGTGTTATGTCGAATATTAATGTGAAATAATGGTGGATTATTAACCGTTAAGTGTTCGTGAGTGTGCATGAGTGTTGGCAAATGAAACAAAACAGTGCAACGTCACTTTTCAAATTCTCTCAAAAAGTCCGCCCGAGGACTTAGTAAAGCCCCACATCTTTACTGAGATACTCGAGGGGTTGGGTGGTATATCATTTCTCATTTCTATTATCATTCATCATCATCATACAGAAAAGAGATATTGTTTATTTATGTATTACTTGTTAAAAAAATTACTTTGACACTGGCTAAATGTGCTAATCGCACGAAGCCATCAACAAAATGAAAAAAAAAAGGTCTCCCGTCCAGAGTAGAGTTACGAACCGATATGGCATAATTACGTTCATAAGAGCTATTTGTAGCCTACACTGATTTTTTTTTAATTTTGAATTTTGAACCAGTTATCCAAAGGTCGTGGGTTCGATTACCATTCGAGCTTTCTGAGGCTGGTTGTTTTTTTTTTCTATTAATTTGCGTTTAATTATATCTTGTAATTACAAATATTTAAACGCAAATTTCTCATTTGTTCGTCATCCCGCCTACCATTGTCTTGGAGAGACAAGGAAGGAGCAGACAATGCAATTTAACATGGATGGCTTGCCGCCAAACGAATTGAATAGCAATTATGCGCTGTGCAAACAACACTAACTCTTTAAAGTAAAAAAAATCTTCAAGATTTCTTTGTCCACTTTAAAGCGCCTTACAATTTTTTTTAAATTTTTTTTTGTTTTTATTTTTCTTTTCTTTTTTTTTTTCTTTAGTGTAGTAAGTTATGTTTTGTTTTTTATTTGGTGAAGTGTTTAAAAAAATCTACGAGCGGGATTCGAACCGGCACCCTCTGAGACCCTGACATACCGCGGCGGGTCAGGTCTGTCCAACCAGCGCGAATTGCGAGCGGTGGGTGTGGCCCATTTGCGTACAAACCTAGCTGAAGGTTGCTGTTATGCAATGATTAACGCGCCCGGTATCGAGTGCTGAGGTTAAGCAACTTTCGCAAAGGCCAGTCATCGGATGGGTGACCAAAAATGTATCATCTCTCACTCCTCCGTACTTCGGAAGGCACGTAAAGCCGTTGGTCCCAGCTGCATTAGCAGTCGTTAACTGGGTTTACGGCCCGTTCTCCCTATCCATCCATAAGGAAAGCTCGTGCTGACGATGAGCTGATGATGATGATGAAACGAATATCTCAACTAATAATAATACATTAGTAAACTCGTATTAATTCTTTCGATTGCCCCAAGCAGACCGCACTACAGAATTGGTATTAAGTAAAATATTTGCCCGGCCGAGTAGGCATTGTGTTATATCAATATTGACTTAGTCGTTTACCAAGGACATGTTGCGTCGTTTAAGAATGCCGAGTCGTTTAGCGAAAAAAAGGGCTATTTGCAAAGAACCTTTAGCAAGCGAGATTTGCGATCGTAAATGTTAAGCCACCTTCGGCAAGGTGTATACCGGATGGGTGACCACAAACTTGTTGAAAAAAAGTTGAAACATATATCATCAGAGCTTCAGAATCACCAATTTTGAGTAAACTCTTCGTCAGTGACCTCGACGCCGCCTTGAGCATAATCAAAGTTTGACAGTTTTGAATAGGTGCAGTGCAGGCGTATTTATTTTTTTCCTTTAGTTGATGGCTTCGTGCGATTAGCACATTTAGCCAGTGTCAAAGTTATTTTTCTTACAAGTAATACATAAATAATAGTACATTGTTCACCGAGAGGAGAAAGTGACCGATTACCGTCGAGGGTGTCGTTTGAAGCCCGAGCCGTAGGCGAGGGCTTCAAAACACCCGAGATCGGGAATCGCAGTTTCTCTCGAGTGATACATAGTGCTTTATACTACACCTACAAGGAAAATAAAAAACGAAATCTTTACTAATTGAAATTTATATTGAAATTGTTGCAGTTAGTGAAGCTTAATGTAACACTTTTTCCATTAATGTTTGTTTGAGATGTTTGCGACAATGTAGGAGGAATAACTGGCTGTGCTGTTGGCACTGCGCTCGTAGAAGGCTGTGGTGCCAGAGGGGCAACTGGCTGCTGAGGGGCATTTGGCATCGCCGCGCTCGTTGATGGTTGAGGAGATGAGTCTTGATGCACATTAATCGATCCCGATATTTGGTTATTTATTCGTGTTTTGTTTTCTACGGAATTCTCTATGTAACCTTCTGCAACAGCGGACGATTTCCAACCACCGTGACGTTTTATTGTGGTTAAATCAGCACCAGTATCGGCAAGAATAGTCGCTGAAGTTCTGCGAAAGCAGTGGCCAGTGTATTCTAATGGATTGAGTAAATTAAGGTAGGAAGCTATTTCTCTTGGCACAGTACTTATTTTGTTTTTCCCAATTACTTGTTTCGTACATTTTTTGTTTTTATATTGTAGTAAAAACCGATTGGTTTTGGGGTCACTGGGGCGAATTTCGTTATATTTCTTTATTATCTCATAAAATAAGCCCGATATAACAAATGATCGCTGAATTTTGGTTTTTGTGTTAGGGATATTGACAATTATTCGATTTTCGAGGATTTCGATATCGTCTGTTGTCATATCCACAAGTTCTTGCGAACGACAGGCTCCATTTACTCCTAAAATCAAAATAACCTGTAAACAAAAATATCAAACATGAAAACCTAGTAGATTTCTACTCATAAATAGGTACGTAATAAATCATAAACCAGTGCATTTTGTTCATAAACTTACCTTCATCAACAAATATTTGTCATCTGGAGCATTCTGCAAAAAGGAATAAACATCCTTTGTAGTAAGCACTTTTGATTTCTTACTACGGAATCCCTCCGACTTTCTTTTCAGAAATGCTGTAAGTTTTTTGTATTCTTGAATATTTATGTCGTTTCTTGTCAATATAGTACTTTTCAACATTGAGTATATAGACCATAACGTACTTGGTTTGTATTTTTGCGCTTTTTCACTGAAATACGCTAGCAAAACAGTTTCAGAAAAAGATGCCGCATTTTTTTCACTTTTCCATTGCAAAAAATCGTCATAAGTTTTATTATATTTTTTAATTGATTTCTGTGGTAAAAGGTTATCAATCAGTATTTTTGCTGTTTCCTTCAACTGCGGCGGAGTTAAAAAATCTTCATCATCACTATCACTACTTATCATTTTGATAGTTTTATTTTACTTTCTACGAAAACTGAATCCTCAAACAACACACAAATTGGAAATGGCGCCAATGGCGTCTGCAATTTTCACATGTTCTTTTTTCAAATTGTTTATTGGGCGGCGGCAGGCCGCAGGGTCGCACTGCCAGCCCGACACCATCCAACACACAGCTAGTGGCCAGTGTCATTTTGCGAACTTGGAGATAAAAACTCACTGTAAAAACTTTTTGGCTTTTGATATTTAGGTTACCGGCCTTAGAGCATTTTAATGCTCTAAGGCAATTGCAATTGCAATGTTCGATATGCAATGACGTACTTTCTACCGTAAAATTGATAAAGTATCAAGGTACTTTCCAAGCAGGTGTAGTATAAACAATATTTCTTTCTTGTATGATGATGATGATGATTGATAATAGAAATGAGAAGTGAGAAATTTAATGATATACTCCCCCAAACTATCGAGTATCTCAGTAAAGATGTGGGGCTTTACTAAGTTCTCACGCGGACTTCTTGAGAGAATTTGAAAAGTGACGTTTGCACTGTTTTGTTTCATTTGCCAACACTCATGCACACTCACGAACACTTAATGGTTAATAATCCACCATTATTCCACATTAATATTCGACATAACACAAATTTTAGAAAATAAAACAAAACCGCAGACATGACTCTTTACTATCCGCCAAGAAGTCCCTGTACTTATTAAAAAAATAAATGACTTTCACTCTGACATTGAAGTGCTAAAGTTCCAAAGTGACTTTCGCTGCTGTCTGTACACGAACATTTAACGACTAATAATCCGCCATTATTGTGATTATTGTTATGACATATAAATATCTGACGAAACGCAAATTATAGAAAATGACTTTGTAATTAACGTGACACGGTATAATTTTTTCTCATAACATAGTGCAATAATTATAATAAGCATCTAGTTGACGTATGTCATTGTGTCTTTAAATATTTAAAAAGAAACAAAATTGCAAATGGCCGTTACGCCGGCTTGGCTTTTTACTTTCCCGCCAGAAAGTCTTTATTAATGAATGAATGAATAAACTTTTATTGGTAATGGTAATACACGACACATACACAAAGTCACATTTAAAAAAACATGAATTAAAAATAACAACTAAAATGTAACATATAGTAAGTATGTGTCGAGTCAACCAAAGGGCTCCGACTCAGCTTTTTTTGTTGAAACCAAGGTCAAAACACTGATATTCTGCCGAAACCGTGGAGAAAACGCGCAACGTGACTCGCGTTTAAAATTTTACTGATAATAACAAACTGCCTGGTACTAAAATCCTATAGTTGTAAGTAATAAATATTAAAAGACAAAAGTCTGCACAGTGCTGGTATGGTACATAAAGGTCATCTCTAATCTCTCTAATCTCGGTAATCTGGTCTGCTCACGCATACTTATCTTATTTTTAGTATTTTTCACTATAATTTGACTTTGTTTTTCTTAAACAATTTTTTTACTTTTACGATAGTACTGTAGTGGTACTGTATGACATTGTGGAAATTGTAAATTTTACCTGATGCAAATTTGTTAACGTATATTTTTTTATTTTGTGTTTTTTTAATATGTTGTGGTTGTCTTCTATATTTTTTGTGTTTATTGTAATGGAAAGTGTTCTGCTATGATAGGGCATTTTCCAAAATTTTTGACGCTGTAAGGGAGAAAAGAGCTGGACACTTGCTGAGTTTCTTGCCGGTTCTTCTCAGTACAAGATCTCCCACCCAGAGTAGACTTACGAACCGATGGCATAGTGACATTCATAAGAGCTACTTGTAGCCTAAATTTAATGAATGATTTTGAATTTTGAATTTTGAATTAGGTATATATACGTATTGAATAAGTAGATATATCACAGACTATATGTATGTGAATACAAACAACAAATAAATAAATTAACAATATTGCGGAGAAATTAACCGGAGATATTGCATCTAGCGGGCGCTTTCTATTAGTTATCCAGACTAGTGCCGGAGATGTTGGAAGCCTACTCAATGACTATGGACAATTCACGTGCCCCGTGAATCCTTTCGCTTCGGGTCCCACCGAGACCGCTACTCGGACCCGCTCGCTGCTCAGACCTGAACCAGACAAACGTATATAAACGTAAACGTTCTTTATGTAACAATGTAAACAAACTTAAGGCGAAGGGTAAGGCACACTAGCGCCGCTAATGGTTTAATTTGATAACTGCTAAACTGGATTTTTTTTCAAACATTGCGGTCCTTCCGACACTAGGCAAACATCTATTATTTAATAATTGTACACTACTTTTGGGTCTGTTTTTGTATTCATTCGCTAACACCAAAAGTGGCCATTGTTTGTGAATAAATGCGATAGCTCGTTTTGTGAATAAACCACACAACAAAAAGTAGTGCACAATTATTAAATAAATACGAGAAATAATAAATTGATCCACAAAAAATACCTAAAATGGTAAGTTAGCATCTAAATAGTAGTTTAGGTGCTAACTTTGTATTTTTGTGAGTTAGGTTAGGTTAGTTTGATGATCGATTAAATACAACCCAATAAATACTATGGATGCTTTCCTATTGTCGGACGGTACGCAATGTTTAAAAAAAGATTCGGTCCGTTAGTAATTGTCAAATTATCAATTGGTGGCGTTAGTGTGCCTTACCGTTCGCCTTAAATAAATAAATTAAAGAGTATTTATTCCTTAACATTCTTTCTGGGCAAAAAGGGGCGAAATCCTCCCGCCAGACGTAATTGGTGCTGTTAAATAGTTCTGTTGTGAGTCAGGGCGTTTCGCAATCAATGGACTGCGCAATTTGTGGTGACCTAGTAATATTGATAGGTAATTATTAAAAAGAGTTAATAAAACACGGATCACACGGGCCCGCAATGCGGGCGCGCCTGCGAATAACATTACGCACAAAAATAATTTACGTGTGCCAGTTTTACTAAACTAGCTAGTATGTTTTGAGAAATTTTCCTATAATATAAACGTAATGTGTATGTGTGATATATTGATGTCTATTTAATGTTATAAATTATTTATATAATGGTATTTTTTACGTAGAAATGTTAGTATGATTTATTTGTATTGTATATTTGGTATGCTTTATATGAAATACTACTAGACTTGTTTGTATGTACTATTGTTGGTTCCACTTATACATAAAGCTCCCAGTTGGCTGGAAGAGATTATCTCTTTTCGAGATAAGTCTACCTTTGCTCACCATTGTTTGTACATTGTTTTCTGTTTGTGAGTTTTGGTGCCATTCTTTGTCGCTTTGCCTTCCAATATATTTGCCTAAACCTATGACTGGTAGAGAATGGTGTGGTGTTCGCAGTGCTCGTGGCCGAGCGGCAAGAGAATGTGGCGATAGACATGCTGACGTGATGCCATTACTTATAAGGGTTGTTCGGTCACCAACGGCTTGAGAAACATTAAGTTATTTTTTATATTTTTTTATTTAATACCATAATGAAAAAACGTGCAGCATAACAATTATATTTTTAATCGCAATATTAATCCACTAAGCTTTGTCATAATGCGACTGCATTCACAAAACTCTTAACTAAAAACATTTAATAAGTGTTACTATTGCGGAAATAGGTAGCAACATTTACGAAATATTTTTTTAATTACTTAGAAAGTATGTTTTAGCTTTATTTTTATTATTTGAATATACAATACTAAAAATATATAATATATTAAAGACTGGGCCGAAAACGTTGCCCGTATGTTGGACGAATTATTCTGGGCAAAGATTGTCACATCATGGGTCCTAGCATACGGATGACGACAAATTGGAAGGTCAGGGTGCCAAGTGCGAGTTTCATTCGCTATTTGATCACGTTAACGAAAATAAGAATTTGTATGGCAAAATGTTAACTCCTTTCGTATGCCGCCAGGAGGCGCTGCTTCAATGCCATACAAATTTTCTTTTTCGTAAACGTAATCTAATGAATACGGATAGGAAACAAAACTCACACTAGGCACCCTCGACGGAGAAGGGTTTGACTCCCACTTGAAGAATTGTCACGAACTAGCTCAGGCTAGAGATAGATGGAAGGAGGGAGGGGAGGCTTTGCCCTGCAGTGGGAAAGAAATGGCTGTTAATAATAATGATAACTTGAGTCGGTCCCGCGCGCAATGCGAGCCTGTGTGTTTCCACAATACCGGTTTTCCTTGCTTCGTTTGATTAAGTAATACTCAACCCTTTTAGAGCAAGGTGCTCTGAAGGCGACCCGTCTCGGGCGGATCTGCTGTTGTCAAGCGGTCGGACGCTTTGGTTTCCATTAGGGTTCCAAATTATCAAGATAAAGCTTATATATCCACAGATCCTATAATTCCTAAGTTCTTATAAATTAATGTCCTATAATTATCAGATACCAGGTATGAGTAATATTATTTATGTGTCAAAAATATATTACTACTAGCTGTGTTCCGCGGTTTCACCCGCGTTAATTAGCGAACATTCTATATATTTTCCCGTTTTTGCAACATTTTTCATTGCTGCTCCACTCCTATTAGTCATAGCGTGATGTAATATAGCCTAGGCTTCCTCAATAAATGGACTATTCAACACAAAAATATTTTTTCAATTCGAACCCTTGAGATTAGCGCGTTCAACCAAACAAACAAACAAACTCTTCAGCTTTATAATATTAGTATAGATTTTGACATTCGAAGCATTAACAAGGACCTACAAATCATTAGCGAGAAGCGCAGAGACACGTGCATGCGTACGATTGCGGTATAATTACATTAGCAAGGGCAATATTTTGTTATGAATATATAATTTAAACGCTTACCAGAAATATTTTTTAGACCCTAAGCCTAAGTACCAAATAAATTAAATGACTGTACAAATATTATTTTTGCTTCCCAAAATGCATAAATTCTCACCATATTTTTGCACTATTATTCAAATGATTGAGGATACTAGCTGCCCTACTCCTGTAGGTCACGTGATAGGTTAGAAATTTAAGACAATCGCGAAGCGCAGCGTATTGATTGTCTTGAATTTCGAGGTTTTTTTTTATATTACACAACAGAAAGCAAAAATAACCAAATTGAAACTCGAGGCATAAAATATTGGTGTTTTCTATTTGGTGACAATAACATATTTGGTCTGAAATACAGTTAAAAGGTATTCATATATTTTAAGGCATTTAATAAAAATATAAACTGTATCCTTTTTATAATATTTTAGAAAACACAATTTGTTGAGCATTTATCCGTTTTAGTAAGCGTTTCGAATTTTATTGGTATATAGTAGAATTGATACATTTTTGATAGGCGTTTAAACACAAGCCTTTTGTTATTATGAATTGGTTTTTTTATAACTTACAGGTAAGCAATAGGCCTGATGTTAAGTGATGATAAGGCCGAAGGTGGAAGCACTTCACCCGGGATCCTCAACTACTGAGGCACTGGCTATCTTATCTCTAGCTGCCGGAACACAACAATGCTACAAACATTGATGTTATGGCGACATATTTAGATAAGATGATGGTAGTTAGCCAAGCGGACAAACAAGCCCTACCACCAACCAAACCGAGTACACAAACATGTACCCCCCGCTGGGAATCGAACCCGGGACCTCTGGGGTAAACCGGTGGTCTTAGCCACTAAACCACAAAGGCGGTGAAAAGCAGAGTAAATTTATTTAATCAGTCAACTTGTTTCCACACGCATTTGTCTGCAACATAATCATTAAATTCACAAGGCTATATAATATCCTGTATGCGTTGGTATACCACTCATCCGATTACGATGAAACGTTGGAGACTTGTGCGTACACCCGCGAAGGCTTTTAAGTTGGTAAAACCCCAGCATTATAGAAATAGGTATTAATTTGCATGAAAACCTTGTGTAGTAAGAAAAATATCTTGACAGACAGACACATAAAACACTTTATTGCACATTAAGTAGTCTATACTAATATTATAAAGAGGAAGGCTTTGTATTTTTGTATGTATGTATGTATGTATGTTTGAAACGAATAAACTCAAAAACTACTGGATTGATTTAAAACATTCTTTCACCATTAGAATGCTACATTAACGCTGAGTAACATAGAATATTTAATTTAAAAAAAAAAGAAGAAATGCGGTACGAACTCCCGCCGGGTCAGCTAGTATACCTAATATAGAAAACAAACTACGAGGATTGTTATACAAATATAGACAAAAGGCGGTCTTATCGATAAACGAAGATAAAACGAAGGAATTTTGTGTATCTTTTCATTGGTACACCACAAAAAAATGGAATGCTCTCCCAGCCGCCATAACATCAATGTTTGTAGCGTTGTGTTCCGGCAGCTAGAGATAAGATAGCCAGTGCCTCAGTGGTTGAGGATCCCGGGTTGCGCTTCCACCTTCGGCCTTATCATCACTTCATCACCACTTAACATAAGGAGAGACGAAGGCCTGATAATCGTATGATATAAAAAAGTCATAATAAATGAGTACAAAAAACTGAGCATTATTCACAATATATATACCAATAATATTTCTGCCCTTCTTCTCCTATGAACTTTAACGATGGCAAATCTCACACTCCTAGAAAGTAAAACAAACAAAGAAAGAAAGAAAATACATTAATTTTTGCTACACAACAATAAAAAGGGGTTGTATTTAATCGATCACCAAACTAACCTAACCTAACCCACAAAAATACTAAGTTAGCACCTAAAAATACAAAGTTAGCACCTAAACTACTATTTAGATGCTAACTTAGCATTTTAGGTGCTAGCCTTTTTTTTTTTTATAAAAACTATTTTTTTGTTAGCCTACTATTTTTTTGTGGATCAATTTATTATTTCCCAATAAAAAGTACATAATATTTATATTATTTTTATTTAAGGCACAATTACAGACGACAGATAGAAAACATAGAAAAATACATTTATGTACAGTTAACAAGGTATATCCGTGCCCAATTATAAGAGTGCGCAGCATTTGCCATTAATTCACCAAATAACAATAGCAATTTAATATTAGGTTAAACAAAGTTTGGTAACATAAAATTAAGTTAAATAAAAGTTAATTTAATAATAATAATTCATTTACCTATTAAAGATAACAATAGATCCAATTATGATTAGTGACAATGGGCACTTAAACTATGTTAGTAATTAAATAAATAATAAAAATTAAAATTAAAATAATATTAAATAAAATCGTAGGTACCTTAAAAGCTATTTAACTGCCCCAATAACATATTTTATAAAAAACGATTGTATTGGGCAATCATATTTATCTGATAATGCCTTCAGAATGCTGTTACTGCTACCACGCACTCTGCGTAGTAGTGAGGAGATACGTTTGCGCCTGATCGCATAAAAATCATCCGTACGCGCGTCGGCGAACATCGCGGACGCGCTACAGAAGCGCGGCAGCCGCAACAACATTCTGAAAACATTATTATATTGAACACGCAGAGCGCTGTATGCCCTTTGAGTGTATTTGACCCACAAGCTGCTCGTGTAAAAAGATTGGCAATAAGCCTTAAATAATGTTAATTTGACTTCAGTCGAACAACGAGCAAACCTGCGAGCCAACATGTTACCCCGGACAGCCAGCGCCCTGCGTTCACGTTCAATGTCTGCATTGTCTCTCAGATCATCAGTGATAATATGTCCTAGGTATTTAAATTGTCTCACTCTTTTGAGTGGACAACTGTTAAGCAAAATTGGGGGGATGGCAGTATTTTTAACACTTAGACCGAAAATCATAAGCTCACTTTTTTTGGTATTATACAATAGACCATGACTCTTGGCATACCGCTCACACACCTGAAGCAAACTACGAAGAGCATTAACCGACGGACCCAGCAGGACCATGTCATCAGCATAGCTTATGTTATTGACTGCGACTCCGTCTATGTAACAGCCTGCATGCATGCTGCTGAGTTCGGCGATCAAACTGTCCATGTACACGTTGAAGAGCGTAGGCGAAGAGATCCCCCCTTGCCTCACGCCACACTCTAGACTGTACTCATCTGACAAGTGATCAGCCCATTTGACGACATTAATTTGGTTAGCATACCAAAATTCGAATATTCCCACGAGCTCTGTAGGTACTTTTCGCTTCCTAAGTTTATCCCACAGGACCTCATAAGAAACTAGATCGAAAGCTTTGGACAAGTCTAGAAAACAAGCATAGACTGGTGTTTTACGGTCCACATAGTACCTAACCGTCTGCTTCACGCTAAGTATGGCACTCTCAGTAGAAAGACCCGGCTGGAAACCAAATTGCGCCGATTGCAAGTTAAGATTTCTCCTGAGATGCGAGTTGAGCAGACCGTCAAGCAACTTTGCTAGGATTGTGGCCAGCGAGATGGGACGATAATTGTTTTTATCGCTAATGTCACCAGTCTTACACTTTACTATCGGTACCACTATAGTTCTCATGAGATCCCTAGGAAGATACCTATGTCCTAGACACAGAGAATAAAACATAGCGAGCACCCTGGGTAAGTGGTCACCAGCATACTTCAAATGCTCAACCGATAAGCCATCATGGCCCGGCGATTTGCCTCGAGTCATGTTCTTTATTACATTTTTAACATCATTTGAGTAAAATTGAATTTGCCTTTGAGTATTGTCTAAACAATTATATCGTTTGGAAACACGCGACAAAGGTGAGCTTGTCTTAAAATGTTTTTTAAATATGTTAGCTATCTTAAGAGGATCTCTTTCTGAATCAATGCATTCAGCGTGACATTGTTTTACATTAAGTTGACCAGTACCTTTCCAAAATTTATTGAAATTTTTACTTAAGCGATGCGCGGCCAAAGCATCCATTTTTATTTGCTCGGCATGATTTTGGCACCATTTTAATCTAGATTTAAAAACTTTCCTACTAAGGCACATTTTATCGTAAATGTGCCCAGTGGGTGGTTTACCATGCCAGTTCCAATTATTATAGTTAGCTTTAGCCGCAGCATGTGCCTCTTTTACATGCATATTCCAGCCGGCTACTTTTCTATTGCTCTTACTGTTATGATTAATAGGACCCTTACTTTCCACTGCTGAATCTTGCAATGCTTTTATAATATTACAATACAAAGTATCAAGAATTTTACGGTGATCTAAATTATTACAGTATTGATCAGCACATACACGGAATTCTGGTGGGAAGTCTATACGCTTAAGTTTACAATGACAGTATTCCTTGTACTGCTGGATTTGTTCAGGTGTCCTATCGCCCCATACTATTTTATTAGGTACATGCGTTTTAATTATTTTTTTACACTTAACTACATTAAAGTTACATTCAATTTCAATAGGAAAATGATCTGACCAAAACACATCATAATGAACATTGACATTGGATATCATTTTACCACTTGATTCCGTGGTGATGCAGTGATCGAGCCAGCGACAGCAGCCATGAGAGTCACTTATATACGTATAGGTACCTGAGTTCAGACCGAGACGTTCGATGTCCACACAACTCCATCGCTGCTCCACACAGAAATCCATCAGTTCATTAAAGAACAGGCCACCCGGATGGGCATTAAAATCACCCAGTATAAAAACGGATTCAACGTCACTACTATCTATAATTGCATATATTTCGCTTAAACACTCCGTAAACTGAGCCAGGTTTTCAATAGTTTCGACAGGCATGTAAACGCTAATAACAAGCACGGTACACTCACTATTTATAGTAATCTTACACGCCACTATTCGATCATTGTCACAGGTCAAAAGACTAACGGAGACAAAACGCATTTTTTCGCCACAGTATAGCCACACCACCGTACGGTCTTCCTCTTAATATACCAGCCGAAGTATCCACCGCAGACTTTCCGACATAAGCGTAGTCGTCACTTATCGTGGCGAGTAGTGGGATGTCATGAGGTAATAGCCAGGTTTCTTGTAGGGCTATAATGTCTGCTAAGCCGCAAAACGATCTTACGCATTCTAAGGAGCGTTTAATACCTTTACAGTTAAAACTTATTATTCGGCTTTTTGTATCCGTCATTTAATTATTCCTTGTTGTTTGTCGTGACTGGGCGTTTGTCCGCGGTTCGGTACTTTGAATGTACAAACCGACGAAAAACGATTCCTTTAGGCCACAGGGTTTCATTCAGAAACATATGCATCGTATAACTCGGTACAAAAAATTTGTAGGCATTATATTTGTTTTCATTTTTAATAGATAACTTTAAAAGCACCACTTTTTCACCAGTTTTTTTTGATATATAATCAGTAATGTTTTGTGTAGTGGTTTCTTTATGTACGTTGGTGATATAAATAGGTACTTTTTTCTCTGCCGCTTTAAAATTCAGATCTGAATCCACAGCTGCGTTACCAACCTTCCCAACAAAATAGTTTTTACTCTTACGCCTTCTTTTTACTGGGATCCATTCATTGTCATCATTTACTGCGTTATTGTTTTTTATTTGCTCAGTACGCACCACCTCCGCCATCGACATTCCTCTTTTTGGAGACCGAGTAGTACCGGTCGACTTTGCAATATGTAGCATCGGCGGCGGCGACGCCGGCGATGAGTCATGCGTTCCGACCGGCCGTATTGCTGTATCCGAAACAGAATAAGTTAAATAAAATAAAATTGCTAAGCTCAAAACAAATATGCAAACACAATACCAAAATAAGTTTTAATTGGTACTTATGTAGCATTGCCATTAGTGATCCCTTGAAGGCAGGGTTATTGGTCGAAATTTGGCCGTAATTTTATTAAGGCTGCACGGATTTTATCCTAAGCAATGAAAAATTAAAAAAGATAGAATGTGAGTTAAGACTGGCATTGACCGATGTCGGCCGCATTAAAGACAAACAATACGTGTGTGTCAAATACATGGTAAATTTAATGTATTTTTTATGCATAATTTAAAAAAATATATTAACATTCGGATAACCTTCTCTATCTAAACTATAAGTGTGCGAAATTTCATACTCCTCCGTCCGCGCAATTTTCGTAAAAACGGGTACAAAATTTTTGCTTCACGTATTAA
Source organism: Eudonia mercurella (assembly GCA_963082485.1). NCBI lineage: Eukaryota > Metazoa > Arthropoda > Insecta > Lepidoptera > Crambidae > Eudonia > Eudonia mercurella. The sequence goes on along the minus strand of OY720052.1, from coordinate 7,906,669 downwards.
TATATAGATTTAAGTAGTTTTATGGCAGCAAAAATCGTCTCCGCCGCAGCAAATGTCACAGCTAGGCTGATTTTTAAATTTTAAATTAATTATTCACAAGATGGTAATTATAAGATTTTAATCAAGCAATGTCAATTGTTAAAAAAAAAGTAAGTAATAATAATTTAATTAAAATATTTCAATTAAATAATTAATCTCAATAAATTAATAAAAATTATTATCGAAAGGGAACAGTAATCAACACATTTTCCTAATCATTAAAAATTAGAGTTATATAGCAACTGATTTTTGGCGATAATGTTTCCCTAGTTGTCATATAGTAACAATTCAATAATTAACTCTTATATCAATTTTTCGCGACGAAATCTGGTGTCGATCTCTGGGTTACTGTGTTGAACACTGTGTACGATACGATGTTATCTATTTCAAAAAAGCTGCATGCTCAATTATATTCGGGCACCCATCTCAATTATGTCCTTTAAGAAAGCAGCTTGACCCCGTCAATCGATGTCGTTGACACGCAAACTCATTACCTTTAACATCGAAAGCTTTAAGAAAGTGACATTACATATGTAGAGAAAGTTTAATCGTTGTCATAATAATTACATTTAGCTATGAAGTTGCGTGTGGTATACCATTAGAATCTTCATTACTAACATTAGAGAGAACGATAGTGAAAGTCAAGCTACTTAAATAATATCCGGTTATCGGATGGGTGACCAAGAAGTATCTTTTTTTTTAATCTTTACGAATAAGCACTTGGCTTTCATCTCACCTGCTGTTGAGTGATGATAAGGCTGGTGGCTTCCACTTTACCCGGAATCCTCAACTACTCAGGCACTAGTTATTTTAAATCTGTCGGAACACAACAATGCTAAATAATGATGTTATGGCGACAAAAGATATAGAATAAGGATAGTGGTAGCTAGCCAGAAACAAGCCCTACACAACCAATCCGAGTACAAACATGGAGTCAAAAAAAGTCCAAACACCGTTTCAACTCGAACCTGGGACTTCTGAGTCGGAGACCGTTGGTTTTAACTACTTTGTTGGTTCCGACTGCATTAGCAGTCGTTAACAACCACCGCCCCGCACTAAGCCTTCGTGGTGGTTTATGGCCCGTTTCTCTAACAGTGTGGACATAGAATGAGCTGGATCTGGAGAAAGAGTCCAAAGTACCAGGCTCTCATAACCCACAAGGAGGTATACCTGGCATGAGCTATATACTTTGGGTGAAGATATACCTGGTGTTTAATACATTCTTGGGGTTAGGCTGTGAGGTGGCGGAAAAACCAGGCTATCATGAGTCACAAGAATTCAATTCACCTGAATTCCTTCAAGACGAGAGTTAATAGGCATCTTCTGGGGCAGCTCGCTCCATCTTAGACCTTATCTACGCTCACCATCAGGCGAGATCGAGGTCAAGAGCTGTCTTATAAGGCATAAAAAAAAAAAAAAAAAAAAAAGTGGTGATCATCCATAGGGATAGCTCGTGCATCAGTAGTGGGGACATAAAATTAGCTTGAAAGAGAGAAAGAATCTAATGTACCAGGCTATCATAACCCAAAAAGAGGTATATCTGGCGTGAGCTACATACAGGTAAAGCCGTGAGGTGGTTGAAGTACCAGGCTAGCATGAGTTATAAGGAGTTCCGCTCTGGACCAGCATGGCGGTGTACGGCCAGTTCTCTCTATGTTGTTTTCATCTGTAGGGAAGGCTCGTGCCTGCACTGTTGGCATAAAATGAGCTGATGATTTATATGCCTGCACGTGTCACACAATATACTTTAATAACTTGAAATTATATTGAAAATGCATTTGAATTTTTCCAAGAAAACACCGTTTTATTATCACATATGATATTGTAAATAACGGTGTCGCCATATTATTGTGATTTATTTATATAAGTTTTGTGTCGTACAAAATGGTTTTGTATTATTTGGAATTACAATGAATGGCCTATTATCGGTTTGACTACTTAGATAATATGGAAATCGTCTACACATAACGCGTCATGTACTGTTACTATGAATTAAAAAAACATACTAATCTTAATATTGCTATGAGCATATTTTTATTATCTCTAATGACAAACATCATCACCACCAACCAAACCGAGTACACAAACATGTACCCCCCGCTGGGAATCGAACCCGGGACTCTGGGTCTAACCCGGTGGTCTTAGCCACTAGACCACAGAGGCGAATGAGGCGATTTTAACAGCTAATTATGGATCTATAGCTGTGATCAATGTCAATCAGTGGGGTTATTGTCTAATTCCAACCTCTTTCCTTATATCTAACTAGCTGACCCAGCGGACTTTTTTTTAATAAGTAAGTATATCCTATGTTACTCAACGCTAATGTAGCATTCTAATGGTGAAAGAATTTTTTAAATCGGTCCAGTAGTTTTTGAGTTTACTCGTTTCAAACATACATACATATAAAAATACAAAGCTTTCCTTTTTATAATATTAGTATAGACAACTTCATCCAGCGATTGCGATAGCGACGCGATTTAGAATGGTGTTGAATGAACGACATCGTCAATTTGACATTTATTTGGTATCGTCTATGCAAAATGACAATATGCAAAATGCGTAAATACCTTTAAAATGTATCGTGGTAGAGGTTGAAATCAGACAAGCCCCTGATTCAAAAGAAGCCTCATTTTACGGAATTTTTATTATAGTAACAGAATAAGATAAGATGGTGTAGTGTTCATGCGCGGATCTATGTTGTGGGCACAATAGGCATGCCCACAACTTTAACTGAGATCGAAGATATATTTGTGCTATTTGTATTTTAAAATAAAGTTTCAATGTTTATGTATGTATTATGTATCCGCTTTGTATGTTTTATTGTTATGTGTTGTGCAGGTCAATAATTGTTTCTTTAGTCACTCAAGCGTCCAGGTGACACACCTGTCAATGCACGCATCTAGCAATGAACCGTGTGCGTGTGTGATTCTGAACGTAGAGCAGCACACAACAAACGCACACATTCACAGGTAAAACCTTACCAAATCCAGAAAAACAACAAAAAAACAAAAAAAAACATTTTGATTAAGACTCACACTGTGTGCTGGATCCGCGCATGATAGTGTTAGCTAGCCAGGCGGATAAAGAGTTACCGCCAACCAATCAAATTACAATAATATTTGAGAATCGAATCTCTCTAAATCTCTGGGATTGAAGTCAGTTAGCCACTAGACTACATCGGCAAATAAAACAGCATATTAAATCTGTCTGGGCTTCTTAGCTAGAACTTCAATAGTCATGATAGCAGTATAGTGGGTTATTAAACGTTAAGTGGTCGTGAACGTTCATGGCAGTTAGCGAATGAAACGAAACAGTCCAACGTCATTTTAACAAATTCTCTCAAGAAGTTTGCGTGAGGTGTCAGTAAAGCCTCACATCTTTACTGATACTTAAAAATTAAGGGTAAACCTGTCTGGATATTAGGTAGTGGACTATACGTGTCCACGGGGCAACTCGTTTGAGACACTAGAATGCGCTTCGGCGCGTCCTGATCTGGCGTTATGACCTGAGGTTGATGGTCCCTTTTGCGAGTTATGCTTTGCAAAGTTGTCTGACACCTTCTTTGTAACCTGGCGGTTGGTAGGGGGTCTCAGTATAAACTTTAAAGTCGTGTATAGCAGATGGCCCGATGGAAGAAAACATGGAATAGTTTGCCAGCACACGTTTTCCCTCCTTCCTATGATATGGGGTCCTTCAAACGAGGCGTGAAGAGGCACCTGTGGGCCGGCAGAGTGAGGGTAACTGATGCTGCGTTGTTTTCACGCTGCACCAGTTGTCGTCGCATCTGGATTCCATATTCACTTAACATCAGGTGAAATGGAGTCATTAGCCGTGCTACGTATAAAACAAAAAAAGTGCAATTCACCCGGAATCCTCAAGTGAGGCACTGGCTATCTTAGCCGGAACACAACAATGCTACAAACATTGATGTTAGGGCGACATATTTAGATATGATGGTGGTAGCTAGCCAGGTGGGCAACAAGCCCTGCCACCAACCAAACCGAGTACACAAACATATACACGAACCTGGGACCTCTAGGTCTAAGCCGTTGCTCTTCACCACAAGACCACAGGCGGTTAAAATTGTGTTAACATTATATATTTTGTGAATAACGACTAAGTTTCAACCATTTAGCGACCACAACTTATTTACCATTAGACATTACAATAATCATTCATTGTCATTAGACAAAGGAAACATTTTACAATAATATAAATAAATATAATATAACTGTATTATATTTTACTAAGAGTACATAATTAACTTTGACATTGGCAAAACGTGCAAATGCTCCAAGCCATTAATTAGGAAAGGAAGAAACGGTTAAAATGTTAACTTCAGGAAACCCCCCTATACCACAAAACAAGAAGACATCAGAAGGTTATCTTCATACAAGCGTGCTCGAGCAACGCACATATACAACCTCTCATGGACCAGGACTCTTGCAATAGTTCGCAAAAGTCCAAGTATCTTATCTTTTAAGTGGGGCCTGCCGAAGTTTCCCTCTCGCAGCAACACATCGGGATCTTTTGTGCAACCCCATCCTTTCACTCTTCTTCCTCTGTAAAGTTAGATGCCATAGGTTTAGCAAAGTCCTTAAGAGCGAAGAGCCTGAAGTCCTCCGGTTTCGGATAGGCCGACCCCAGGAGTCCCATTCTTTTCCTAGCCAGAGAGTCGCAGTCACACAGTAGGTGCTGCATTAACTCCGTTTCCTCTCCACATGCCCTACACTGGCTATTTGTTGATAGATGCATTTTGTGGAGCATTTGTTTTGTGGCATAGTGCCCTGTCAAGGCACCGATGGTTAATCGGGCCTGCCTTCTACCGCCTCCGCAAATGAACTTACTCCGTCCTAAGGCGTTTTCGCCTAGGAAGGATTTGGTCCAAGTAACAAAATAAGGAGACTGCAAAAGATATGCTTCATGCATAACATATCACGCTTGGGCAACGCACACAGACCCTCTCACTGAAACAGCATCTCGCAACAGCTTCTCCGATCCGATCCGAACCCCTCGGAGAATCTAGTAGGGCACGGGGACAAGCACTAGTGAGTGATGTCGTTCCCTCTAGAAAACCTTTAAGTTTCTCGACGCCCCCAAAAAAGCCCGGTGAAGCTGAAAATGCCGTCTGAGGCAGTCAGCGAACTCTCTCAAAACAGTTTTTTGTAAATATAGTATAGTTTCAGCGCTATCTATCGGGAAGAAGAGTGAACGCACTCGCAAACGTCTACTACCGCCATCTATTATGCAGGGAACCTATTTTTCCATATCTCATACCTTTAAACGAGCAATTCTTGTATTATATATAATCTGAATCTCGGAAGCGGCTCCAACGATTCTCATGAAATTTAGTATGCAGGGGGTTTCGGGGGCGATAAATCGATCTAGATAGGTTTCATTTTTAGAAAACGTCGTTTTATCCGTAAAATAATACCGAGCTAAGTTCGGTCATCCAGGTACTTTTTTTCTGTGCGACATACATCTATACCCAATATTATACATAGTCCAAGGCTCGGACCGTTACGAGCTGTTGCAAGTTTCCGTGTCCGTGAGTAGAAAAATTAATAATTCCGGGAAAGAGAGCTCCGGGACGTCCGCTACGCCTTCAACAAGTGGACTGGGCTTAGTTATCGCCAGTTAAAACAAGCTATATGGGATCGCAGAAAATTTTGTATACTGATCTCCAAACTTCAGTATGAAGATGATGATGAGAGGTTGTATATGCGCGCGTTGCTCAAGCGCGTTTGAATGAAGATTACCTTCTGCAGTTTCCTTACTTTGTATTGATACTGACGCTAGCAAATTGTTTTGAAGTAATCAGGTATATTAAACAATTAACCACCATTATAAACGCTGACAAACAGGAAGTCAGCTTTATGTTTATGGTACACATAATAGGCGCGGGTTAATAGGTCATTGTCAGGCTTAGACTTTGACGTAACTCCGGATTAAGATATATCCAGGAGGTATAAATCCAATCCGGATATATATCTTAAACTTTCGTATTGAATTATGCCGTTAATCCTATCCCACTCCGGATATATCTTTCATTTATTAATTTTTTTTGGCATATTCTCTATATCTAATCAGCCATCTACTCGAAGTCATATCTCCAATCAATCACTTGCTGCGACTCGATCCACGAATGAACCACGTTCTGTTCTTAGGCCGATGTGAAGTTGAAACTAATTTGAGATTTGATTAGATTTCTGGGTCGAAATTATTTATTTGTTCCATTTGCGGTGGAGACATTGGGTCCATGGGGCCGGAGGCAAGGCAGCTTGTTAGAGTTGAGTGCTGGCCTTATAAGAGCCTCCAGGTACAAGAAGGCTGGCAGCTACATCTGCCAACGTATTAGCCTGGCAGTCTAAAGAGGTAATGTTGCCAGCAGTCTTGTGACCGTTCGTTCTCATGAGCTGGAGAGCGTCTTTTATTTATATGTTTAATTTTGTCTTAATTAAGTGATGTTTCTTTTACTTTATTGTTTTTCTCCAGTTTGAGATTGTTGAGATCTTGACCTTAGGTTTAAATTAAGCAGGATTAGTAATTATAGATATGCTTACCCGATATCTAAGCGCGGCCCTCGTGATCCAAAGACTAATGATAATTCTAAGGATCTTATTCGCCCGACTATATTAAGCAGACATATTATATATTCATATGATATGATATGGTACGTACACAGCATCACGACTGTAATCGCCGATGAAAGCAGAATTTAAACAGCAGCGAACTACTCGGACCACGTTTATCTTGAAAGTATAGGTTTACATGAAAAATTTGAGTGGTAGGTGGCTCGCCAGTCGCCTTCACAACCACAAAATCCAATATCCTTTAAGTAGCCTTTTACGACATGATAAGGAAGTAACACAAAGTTCTTTTAAAATCCTTCACCAATGATATGACAACAGGATATATATCTTTGTTCGGATCGATATAATGTATAACTCCAATCTCAATCCGATGTTCGCGGCGCATCTCTAACAGACAATAAACCTGCATCATATGATTGCGGTTACATTTCAGTATAAACGATTTTTATCTAGGAAAATCCACTGTTGGACATCATAATTCTCCGTAGTACTGTATAATTTTGTCGTAAAGTCTTTATAGTGTAGAGTTTGCGTGCAAGTCTGACCTCTGTGGTGTAGTGGTTACCGGCATTCGACCCCGATTCACAATTGCCTTCGATTCCCAGCGGCGGCGTGCGTACACATTACCGATCCGTACAAGTGTTATTAGGTATCGAGATTCGGTTTTATTTATATTATCTTTTTAACTACTAGAACACCGAGGCGGTTAAAATAGAAGAAGAAGCAGATAAAAGGCGAATTCTACCTCCAGTCTATAAGTGCAAAATGGAGAGACTTCTCAGCGGGAGAGTCTTCACTCTCCCGTCTCGACTGCGGTTTTGTTTTATTTTCTAAAATGTGTTGATGGTGGATTATTAACCGTTAAGTGCTAATAAACGTGCATGAGTGTTGGCAAATGAAACAAAACAGTGCAACGTCACTTTTCAAATTCTCTCAAGAAGTCCGCGTGAGTTCTCAGTAAAGCTCCACATCTTTACTGAGATACTCAAGGGGTTGGGGAGTATATACTCACTTCTCATTTCTATTATCATTCATCATCATGTTTATATGTATAAACAAAAGAAATATTATCTATTACAAGAGTAAGAAAATTACTTTGAGACTGGCTAAATGTTATAACCACATGAAAACATCAACTAAATTAAATTAAAAAAAATTAAATCAATAAAATTTACACACACCCTCACACACACACACACACACACACACGCACACACACACACACACACACACACGCACACACACATACTTGTGTATTTGAATTTGAAGTAAAAAAAAAAGAAATTGTTTATTTTTTATTTTGTTTTAAATTGTAAGCTATGGAGGAGTGGCTACTTCTGGTACGGATGCATTTCGCGTTCAATATAAGTAGTATGCCCTGATTATTGTTTAATTGTTAATATGTTAATGAATAAATCATTTTTCATTTTTCATTTTTATTTTTCAACTAAAAGAGAAAAAAATTGTAACACGCCATTGATAACAATGTTTTATGATAAACGTAGCACATACACATCGCGTAGAGCACACAGCTCAGTTGGTAAACGGATGTGTGGTTTCAATTCGAAGGAAAAGGTAGATTACTGATGATTACTAAGTGTGCGGTGCAAGGCACAGGAGATGGAGTGTTCATTTGTTAGGCGGAGATTTCTATTGGCTTTTTTATATGATGTGAGTAAGCACTTGGCATTCATCTCACCTGATGTAAAGTGATGATAAGGCAAGTGGAAGCACACTTCACACGGAATCCTCAGCTACTGAGGCACTGGCTATCTTATCTCTAGCTGCTGGAACACAACAATGCTACAAACATTGATGTTATGGCGACATATTTAGATAAGATTGTGGTAGCTTGCCAGGCGGACAAACAAGCCCTACCACCAACCAAACCGAGTACACAAACATGTACGCCCCGCTGGGAATCGAACCCGGGACCTCTGGGTCTAAACCGATGGTCTTAACGACTTAACATAGAGACGGTCAAAATCTGTCTGATATCTTAGAAAGAAAGAAAGCAAGAAAGAATTACATTTATTGGTATCACACACACAATTTAACAAAAAGAAAATAATGAAATCATTGCGCCTTGAAATAAAAAAAAGACGAAGTGTTGAAAAAATTTCGGCGAGTTGGCTATCCAACCTGGCTCAATAGCCACGATAGCATAGTTGGTAGTGCACCTGACCCGGCATGTCATGGGGTGCAGGTTAGGATCCCGCTCGTGGAAGTTTTTCAACACTTAGTCTTTTTCAAATTGTAATTTGTTCGCAACAATATTCGGATTAGGTAATTCATCATCATCATCAGCTCATTTTATGTCCTCACTGATGGGGCACGAGCCTTCCCTATGAATGGATAGGGAGAACGGGCCATAAACTACCACGCGGGCGCAGTGCGGGTTGGTGGTTGTTAACGACTGCTAATGCAGCCAGGTTCAACGGCTTTACGTGCCTTCCGAAGCACGGAGGAGCGAGAGATAATACATTTTTGGTCACCCATCCGATGACCGGCCTTTGCGAAGCACTCGCATATCTGGCGCGTTAACCACTGCGCCTTCGAGCTCCTCCTAATTAGGTTCTTCGGTTCCAAAAGAGAACTCCGTTTTTTTTAAGAGAGTTTGCTGATTGCCTCAGACGGCGTTTTCAGCTTCACCGGATTTTTTTGGGGGCGGCGAGAACCTTAAAGGGTTCCTCAAGCCGTGTGAAACGAATCACCTTCCGAGGTTTTCTAGAGGGAACGGCATCACGCACTAGTGCGTGTCCCCGTGCCCTACTAGATACTCCGAAGGGTTCGGATCGGATCGGGGAGCGGAACTACCCGAGGGCGCCTCTAAAGGCTCGGACCTCGGCTCGGGTTGGCGGGCCGTGGTGGTGGGGAGAAGCGCCCAGGTACATGTCTGTACCTGGTATAGAGCGCGTGTGAACCGGTTCGTCGTACCCTTGTTCTACGAGTACGTCTTGGGTTAAACTAGTGTGCATGTTTAGTGGATTCTGTAAATGTGTAGTGGCATTTAGAAGATCGGGCGGGATCAAACTCCAGCAGCAGACATAAAATCAGTCATCAGACTGATGATGTATGATTTCGTTCGTTAGAAGCTGGTGATTTTGTGATGTTCAATCCCATAATCGCCAGCTCCTTTGAATCAGACCACATTTCAGAACAAGGTCTCAAAACTTTATCATTGATTTAATTATAGCGAATCTACGCTTCTGCGTATTGCAGTCACGATTGACCAGAGTCCACGTGGTGTTTCTTGTTAAATACCAAAAAATACTGATCTATAGGCCTATGTATTTGTCTTTGTCTTGTTCCTGTGCTTGCGATGCGGCCAGCGATTTCTAGTTCATAGCGTTTTTTCTGACGCCCAGTCTGCGATGTTTCGCAAAGGCCGATCATCAGATAGGTGACCGAAAATTTATCATCTTGCGCTCCTCCGTGATACGGAAGGCATTAACAGTCGTTTAAATAACCAACGCCTACCAGGCTATCATAATCCACAAGGGACGCCTGACGTGAGCATACTTGGGGTGAGACCGTGAGGTGGTTGAAGTACCAGGCTATCATGAGTTATAAGGAGTTCCGCACTGGGCCCGCGTGGTGGCTTACGGCCCGTTCTTCGTGTGGTGGGTGTGGGTCTCCATCCATGAGGAAGGCTCGTGCCCCAGCAGTGGGGACATACAATGAGCTGGTAATGACTGGATGGGTGATTAATATCTTGAGCTTTTCCACTATTCGGATTCCTATTATGATGGCCTTAACCAAGCAGTGTACGCTGACGATGCATGGTAAAGGTTTCTCTACGCTACGATTTTATTAGAAGCCAGAACACAGACCACGTATTCGCAATAAATAATACTTGTTTGTCTGCCGTTTTTTTATATATTATAACTATTATATTTTTTTGAATGTGCGCTTTTAGGCCTGAGAGTAAGGATTTATAAATATAATAAGTGTAGATAGCAGATGCAGATAAATCTTGAAAACAAAACCGGATTTTACTTAATTTGACATAATTTGCGCGTGTGCTCTGAATTTCAATGGCTTTGAAATGAAATTAAATAAAAAATGTTTATTCAGATTAGGCACAATAGTGCACTTATGAGGAGCTCGATGGCGCAGTGGTTAACGCGCCCGGTCTGCGAGTGCTGAGGTTAAGCAACTTTCGCAAAGGCCGGTCATCGGATGGGTGACCAAAAATTTATCATCTCGAGCTCCTGCGTGCTTCGGAAGGCACGTTAAGCCGTTGGTCCCGGCTGCATTAGCAGTCGTTAACAACCACCAATCCGCACTGGGCTCGCGTGGTGGTTCATGGCCCGTTCTCCCTATCCATCTATAGGGAAGGCTCGTGCCCCAGCAGTGGGGACATAAATGAGCTGATGATGATGATGATGATGATGATGATGAGTGCACTTATGAACGTCGAGTACATGTCTTAAAGATAAAGAAAAAAAATCTATACATATAATAAAGCTAAAGAGGGTCGAAAGTCTGTACATGGAAGATATTCGAAAAAAAGTTGGCTGGGGATACTTAGAATCGATAACAGAACACGTTCCAACAGTTTTTATAATTTTTGTCTGTTTGTCTGTTTATTTGACCGCACATCACGTGAAAATGGCTGAACGGATTTGGATGAAACTTTGCACATAGACAGACCATGACCCGGACTAGGATATAGGATACTTTTTATCCCGGTAACAGGTTCCTGTGGGATAGTATAGTCTTCGCGAACGAAGTCGCGGGCGACAACTAGTATATAATAAAATGATATGAGTACACACAATAAAACTAATAATATATATGTAACAAACTACACATATATTTCGGAGGAGCTCGATGGCGCAGTTGTTAACGCGCCCGGTCTGCGAGTGCTGAGGTTAAGCAACTTTCGCAAAGCCCGGTCATTGGATGGGTGATCAAAAATGTATCATCTCGAGCTCCTCCGTGCTTCGGAAAGCACGTAAAGCCGTTGGTCCCGGCTGCAATAGCAGTCGTTAACAACCACCAATCCGCACTGGGCCCGCGTGGTGGTTTATGGCCCGTTCTCCCTATCATAGGGAAGGCTCGTGCCCCAGTAGTGGGGACATAAAATGAGCTGATGATGATGATGATGATGATATTAATGTGACGTTACTGCTGGTTCGGAAGATTGTTTCTACTAAGAAGAACCCGTTTGATCGTTCTTTGTCTGTTTTTATGACAAATACACATACCTACAATATCAACAGGGGGTGTTATTATTGGTTTTTATTTTTACCCAGTGAAAATGAAATTTTAATTTTGCAATAGACACATTATGAAATAAGTACATAGATGGCACCAGTGTTGGACAGAAACGAGTGTTTGACATTTCTTAAGGGGGTGCAGCGCGGACGCAAAACTGCGAGTTTCAAGTTTCTTTATGATAGCGAGCGAGCGGCGCGTGGCAGTGGTGTGACAACGGCGCACGACAAGAATACGCACGCACACTAATATATGTACAGAGTAGGCTGGTGATTTAATTAGAGCAATGTTTACTTTCGTAAAATCATAGGCGTTTGGGTAAAAAATAAGAAAAGTCTTAATATTTTCATATTCATGTTTTTTAATGGAAAAATAAGACAACAGTGACCTGCGGAATATCAATACAAACATTTTGATGTCGGATCATTGTTTCATTTGGGCTATATTTACAAAGTTTCTGAAGAAATAAGTTTTCAGATATCATTATTTTACGTAATGTTTATGCAGTTTCTGGATATTTGTTTCAAATTCCAAGACAACCATGACCTTGTGAAAGGATCAAGCTAACCTACACTAGTCCTTTTAATGTATAAGACTTATTCAGCGCCTAGCACCAGTGACTTAAAAACACGTAAATTTTCAAATTCCGCGCTGCACCCCCTTAAACATACAAAAAATATCTATATCAAATAACAACAACAGATGGCTATATCTTCCAAGTGAGATTTTTTAGGGTTCCGTACCCGAATGGTAAAACAGGACCCTATTGCTAAGACTCCGCCGGCCGTCCGTCCGTCTGTCTGTCTGTCTGTCTGTCCGTCTGTCACCAGGCTGTATCTCATGATTCGTGATAGTTAGACAGTTGAAATTTTCACAGATGATGTATTTCTGTTGCCGCTATAACAGCAAATACTAATAAACAGAATAAAATAAATATTTAAGGGGGGCTTTACAAACGTGATTATTTTGCCCGTTTTCGCTCGATATCGATAACAGCAACAGGTAGGACAGGAAATATTCACAGAATATTGAGTTATGTTATTCACTTTAAAAATAAACAATTAAATTAAAATAAAATAAATATTTAAGAGGAGCTCCCCAACCAACGTGATTTTTTTCCAAATTTTTCTCGGTCTTAATAACGATAACAGGTAGAAACTTGAAATATTCTTATAGATAATCGTACGGCACCCTTCGTGCGCGAGTCCGACTCGCACTTGGCCGGTTTTTTAAATAAATTTGAACGGGTAAGCACAGTGTCTTCATCTCACCTGATGTTAAGTGATGATAAGAGATGATAAGGCCAATGGTGGAAGCGCACTTCACCCGAAATCCTTAACTAATGAGGCACTGGCTATCTTATCTCTAGCTGCCGGAAGATAAGATGGTGGTAGCTAGCCAGACGGACAAACAAGCCTTACCATTGCCACCAACCAAACTGAGTAGGAATCGAACTCGGGACTTCTAGGCCTGCAACCGGTCGCCTAAACCACTAGAGCACAGTAGGGTTACTCTTGAAACACAATTGCAATAATCAATTTCCAATTACAAATCTAAAAAAATCAAATGGCACTCTTAAAAGCGATAATAACGCCACATCATCAATCATCATCAACAGCTCATTTATGTCCCCACTGCTGGGAACGGGCCATGAACCACAACGCGGGCCCACTGCGGATTGGTGGTTGTTAACGACTGCTAATGCAGCCGGGACCAACGGCTTAACGTGCCTTCCAAAGCACGGAGGAGCTCGAGATGATAAATTTTTGGTCACCCATCCGATGACCGGCCTTTGCGAAAGTTGCTTAACCACAGCGATCGCAGACCGGGCGCGTTAACCACTGCGCCATCGAGCTCCTCAATAACGCCACATTGAAATTAAATTGCGTGGAAATTGAGTGAACAAATTATTATCGAGATGGGGCGTTCCGAAATTGCGAAACTTATCCCAATATCGATACATATTAATCACATTGGAATTGTATTGAGATTGAGTTTGCGTCAAGAGCATCTTGTCAATATTTTTTTTGCAATAATTGTCACGAACGTTGAAAAAAAGGCTTTCATGACACAAACTACAACACGTAAGGTAGGTAATTGTGGATCGCCTGCGCCTACTTCCGTCATATCATCAGCCTTCCAAGGCTGCATGTATGATCACGTACCGATCACGATTAGTACCACACAATAAGAAGAGCCAGGGGATCTATTTTTGAATCGCACGTATGACATTGTGTTGTCGCATGCGACTTAAGGCGCAGGGTAAGGCACACTAACGCCCGCTTTTGGATTTAATTTGATAACTGCTAAACTGGATTTTTTTTCAAACATTGCGGACCTTCCGACACTAGGCAAACATCTATTATTTAATAATTGTGCACTACTTTTAGGTTTCTTTATGTATTCATTCGCTAACACCGAAAGTGGCCATTGTTTGTGAATAAATGCGATAGCCCGTTTTGTGAATAAACAACGCAACAAAAAGTAGTGCACAATTATTAAATAAATACTATGGATGCTTTCCTGTTGTCGGACGGTACGCAATGTTTAAAAAAAGATCCGGTCCGTTAGTAATTGTCAAATTATCAATTGGTGGCGCTAGTGTGCCTTACCCTTCGCCTTAAGTCACACTCGTCTTCCAAGTCGCATGACGCCGATATTCCGTATTTTTGAATCGTTCGTTTCCGGTGCTGCAAACAATACGAAATGTTGGATGTTATCCGATCCACTCAGAATTTAGAGAAAACCGGTAACAACCGCAATGAAAACGGAACGTTTCCACGTTTCTATTGGCTGTTTAAAAAAACCTTTGCTTTTGAAAAGACTGTGAATGACACAAACAAACGAGTGACATGACATTGACACAACGCATTAATTTTGACGATTATTCTCTAAATGCCATATATCGTTCGACTGCAACGAGTGGGAGAGGGCAGTTGTTGCGGTCGAGCGATTGAAAAACATGGAAAGTCAAATGTCAGCCGAAAATGAGTAGAAACCAAGCACTCGACTCGAGGCGAAGGAATCAAAAATAGAGCCCCTGAAGGTATGCTTAATTCATACCGCGCTCTAGCAACGCACACATAAACCACATGCACAAACACAGATCAAATTTTTTTAAGGAACATTTTTTTTGAAGACATTTTGCTGATTGCCTCAGACGGCATTTTCAACTTCACCAAGTTTTTTTGGGGACGGTGATTACTTTAAAGGGTTCCTCAAGCCGTGTGAAACGAATCACCTTCGGAGGTTTTCTAGAGAACGGCATCACGCATTAGAGCGTGTCCCCGTGCCCTACTAGATTCTCCGAAGGGTTCCGATCGGATCCGAGCGGAACAGCCCGAGGGCGCCTCTAAAGGCTCGGACCTCGGCTCGGGTTGACCGGGCCGTGGGTAGAAGCGCCCAGGTACATGTCTGTACCTGGTATAGAGCGCGTGTGAACCGGCTCGTCGTACCCTCGTTCTACGAGTACGGTGTCTTGGGCCTAAACTAGTGTGCATGTTTAGTGTATTCTGTAAATGTGTAGTGGCATTTAGAGGATCGGAACAGCTCGGCAGGTTTATGACCGAGAAAAAGCAACCGGTTGCTAATTGCACAATGGCAATGCGACTGCTACTATAACTGCGCTGTCTGGAGGACCTTTTCCCTCCTTATGGTACACGTTGACTTGGGCTATCATAGGCGTGTCTACGTCAGCGTCTACCGATTCCATAATGGCGACATGGTCGGCTTAATTTAGAGCGTCGTCATGCAATTTTAGTTCATCAATCGCTCGCTCGTGGCGCTATTGCAGCGTTCTACGTTCCGTTATACGAAATAAGTGTTTTGGAAGCGATACATTGCAAATGGTTGCGATTGCGACTGTCACTTAAAGATCGGTAATAAGCCTGCGGACAGTCCGAGCTAGGGTTGCCTACTATATAATATAGTATCCTACTATTTTAGGTGTCTAGAAAATTTTAAAATATATTATAGTAGGTGAAACTACTATATTTTATCAGCAAAGTCGTTAAAATCAGTCTCAAACGGAACACGCCTTTATATTTAGCATATTTTATTTCTTAAATATTCATTTATGAAATAAAACAAATATTTTTTTATCTCTATATATAAAAATCTTCTGTGCGTGTGTATGTTATTGAACTCCTTCTAAACGGATGGACCGATTTGGTTGAATTTTTCTGTGTGTGTTCAAGTGGATTCGAGAATAGTTAAGATTTACAATTGGACCCGGTAGGTGGCGCTGCTATAGCAGTCCATCCGGGTGTTCTTAAGCGGACGAATGATATGTTTGTTTTGTTGTCATGGAAACGTTAACTGTGAAAACAGTACGAAGTCTGCCGGTCAGCTAGTATACTATATTTTTTAATGAATTCCCTATCTAATATATTTTCATGGGTACTGAATCTAAAATAGTATTTTCCATCTTCCAACTTTTTTCAGACCAAATATAGTATTATTTGGTCTGAAAAAAGTTGGCAACCCTAGTCTGAGCGCAGGTGTCGCGAGACTCCGTGTCCGTGATAGGTAGTCTATGTGTGCGTTGAGCAAGCGCGTGTATGAAGTTTACACTCTGCAGTCTCTATGTTCTGTGCAAGTACTCTTCAATAACGATAACAATTGCAGCAATTTACTCATCCATAATATAAGTACCTATTGTTACGACATTTTCTTATATTTCCGTAATAACTGTGCCTCTAGTAACAGTATAAGTAACAATAATAAGGACATGGTACCAACTCACACCATGTCACATTTGAGATATTGCAGTTTTTTTTTTGATGGCTTTGCTCAAGAATTTAGCCAATGAAAAAGTGTAATTTTTCTTTTACCAGTAATAGTTACATAAACAATATTTCTTTCCTGTATGATGATGATGAATGATAATAGAAATGAGAAGTGGGAAATGATATACTCCCCAACCCCTCGAGTGGGGCTTTACTAAGTCCTCCGGCGGACTTCTTGAGAGAATTTGAAAAGTGACGTTGCACTGTTTTGTTTCATTTGCCAACACTCATGCACACTCACGAACACTTAACGGTTATTAATCCACCATTATTTCACATTAATATTCGACATAACACAAATTTTAGAAAATAAAACAAAACCGCTGACATGATGACTCTTTACTTTCCCGCCAAGAAGTCGATATTGAAGTTTGAAGTTTATTTTTTCGATAAAAACGTCAAAGATTTGTATTTTATAATAATAATAAAATAAAATCATTTATTTCGGACAGGGTCCATATAGTGTTAGTAACAATAATCTTATAAGCTATGTTAGTACAAAAATTGATTAAACGTAATCTTACTGTCTTTGACGAGCTGGACGCGAGTCCAGTGCTGCATCATAGCACTGTCTACGTCCAGTCTCGCCGCGACAGTCTTCAGGAGGCTGTTGGTGCTGCCACGCACACGCCGCATCAGGGACGCAATGCGCTTTCTGATGATAGCGGAGAGGCTATCAACCTCTGCTGTAGCTAGCATTCCTGATGCGCTGCAGTGTCGCGGCAGCCCCATCAGCCCCCTGAACGCATTATTACATTACGCATTATTTTGCTTATAGTCTTTTTGCTTAACGGAAATATTGACCCTGGTTGGTGGCCATTTTGCGTACACTTCACTAATTTTCGACCATCTTGTGTGTTGGATTCTTTTTGCGTAACTCCGTAACGTCCGCTTGTGAAAACCGAAATAACTTTAATTAATTGTTTTTTTTTAACAAAACGCCTCGGTGGCTCACTGGCAACGCGCTCGGCCCGATACCCGTGGCCCCGGGTTCAATACCAAGGTCGGGCAAAGTGTGTTTCGGATTCTTCGATGCATACCCCGGGTCTGTGATCACCAACCCATATTTGGCAAGCGTGGTGATTAAGCCATTACCCATCAATTGTAGCGATGACTTGATTTCAATGATGGAGGCCTTTGCCCAGCAGTGGGACAGTTATAGACTGTTTACTTCTTAACAAAGTCAGACTTAAACCTGTTTCAACTTTATTTTACCTTTTTACTTTTTTTGAAGCTCTAATTGTTATTCCAGAAAAGTCTTGGTGAGTTTATTGATTCAATATTTTCTGCACAATATAAAACAGTACAAAGGCGGACTTAATACCACCAAATAGCATTGGAAAATGGAAAAGACGCTAAGAATAAAGAAGTTTTAACCGCCTCTGTGGTCTAGTGGCTAAGACCACCGGTTTAGACCCAGAGGTCGAGGTTCGATTCCTAGCGGGGGGTACATGTTTGTGTACTCGGTTTGGTTGGTGGTGGGCTTGTTTGTCCACCTGGCTAGCTACCACCATCTTATCTAAATATGTCGCCATAACATCAATGTTTGTAGCATTTGAAAAAAGCAAAAAGACAATACAGCAAGCAAAAAGGATTCGAACCCGCACCCTTTGACATACCGGGTCCGTGCACTGCCAACTATGCTATCGTGGCTCAATCCAACTCGCCAAAATAATCAACACTATCTACTTTTACTTTATAAGCCTTGTAGCGTTGTGTTTCAGCAGCTAGAGATAAGATAGCCAGTGCCTCAGTAGTTGAGGATTCCGGGTGAAGAGCTTCCACCTTCGGCCTTATCATCACTTAACAAGGTGAAATGAAGGTCAAGTGCTTACACGTAAAAGAAAAAAAAATAAAAAAAAAATAAAAAAATAAATAAAAAAATAAAAAAACCTGGTACTTAAATAAATAAATGCAGAACAAATCGGTGTTACGTTTTGCAATAAACCCTTACGTGTCTTGTCTAAGGTCTTTTCCCTCCATCTGTTTGGCCTTAGAGATGACCATAATCTCATTATCGCGATGTTATTAATCATTGTCACGCGATATGACTAAAGCAGGGATATTTTTGTGACGGATCTATTGGCTGATGACATCGTTGCCAATTAAATGGAAATATGAATAGAAAAATCTTTATTTAGTACAATCGCACATACAATTAAGAATAAGAATGAGAATACCTTTCAACTCTTTATAAAACTTAATCTAAATACATCAAACTTATAAAATAACATGGTTTACTTACATAATAATATAATGGAACTCATTTAATTCAGGCAACAATTTATGTACAGGTAGGTAAGTTACGTAGAGGCCCATATTATAAATACCTTACAGACTACATACATACAATTTACATATAAAACTAAAACTAATATAATAATTCATACACAGCGCCATCTATTGTTGAGTAGCAAAACTATTGTATTAAATATATTCATTTTGTTTCAGGACGCCTGGCGGTGATCACGTTCAGCATATTCACGGTGGCACTCGGTATCATACTATCTTTCGTGCCATGGTTGGATTATATTATATTTAGGGTAAGGAAAATTAATACTATTTTTTATTCGCATAACGATTTTGTATCTCACTCTCACTTTTAACGAAAGTTAGTTAGCGCCAACTACTGACATCTAGCGACGGGTAGTTTGTTCTTGTTTTGTTATGATCAAAAATCTCTTTTATAATGAGTCTTTAACTCAATTAATTCTAAACAAAGAATTTAATAGAAAATGTATTTCTATGAAACATTGGCATATGAAACATGAGAACTACCTAATTAGTTTACGTTAAAGTACTATTATCTCTTCGGTGGTTAAACGCCGTCGAATTCTTTATAATAATTTTAAATAGGTAGAACGCGAGTTTGAAAAATCTTCGGCTAATTGTAATATTCATCATTCTCGTTTTCGTTTATGTGATCGAACGACAAATAAACTATGTAAAAGTAATAAAGTGGAGTAAACAGCCTAATTCTAACTTACAGCTGGTCAAATACTTCCATCATTGAAATTAAGACATCGCTACATCCCGCCAAATGTAGATCGGTGATCGTACACTTCAAACAAAGTTTTCACAAACAAAAATGCATCGACACATCCTAAACATACATTGCCCAACCTGGGAATTGAACCCATGAGCGCTTTTCACTTGACCACCGATCCGTTCTAATAAAACTGAAAACAACAAATACAACTAATGTTTTTGTTTCCAGGAATTAAAGTTATGGAATGGCTCCTTGAGCTATAGCTACTGGCAGCGGCCTGGGGTAATGCGGCTGACCAAGGTGTATATCTTCAACGTCACAAACCCTCAAGGGTTCCTGGAGCACGGGGAGAAGCCGAAGCTGGTGGAGGTCGGGCCTTTTGTTTATAGGTAAATGTCAATTGTATTATATAACTGTCGTCAACAGTCGTGGTTCCTTATATTGTAGAGAATGTTTTTGTGTATCCGATATTTCGGTTACCCAAAAAACAAGAAAGCTTTCGGCAAGTTGGATTGAGCCACGATAGCATAGTTGGTAGTGCACCTGACGATGATGTCATGGGGTGCGGGTTCGAATCCCGCTCGTGGAATTCTTTCAACACTTTGTCTTTAAATGATATGCGTAAAATGATATGTAAATAATCATTAATATTAGTTTTTTAGAAAAACAGTATTTCCAGCCAATCCTTTACCCACGGCCATGAATTAAAACGATTAAACATTCCACCTCAGGTCGATTACTCACAAAATTGTGTGCGACTTGCGAAATGTCTGTCGTACGCTTAGGAGTTTGCTGTGTGTCGAAACATCATAGTCGGCCCGTCGACAGTAAACTTTGTTCTGATTTAAACGATCTTGTTACTCTTTTATTTAACAAGGCACACAAAACAAGTGAGGAGCTCGATGGCGCAGCGGCTAGCGCGTTCGGCTTGCGATCTTGCCCGCTAAGCAACTTTCGCAATGCCGGGTCGCCTGATGGGTGACCAATTAAAAAACATCTCGAGCTCCTCCGTGCTTCGGAAGGCACGTTAAGCCGTTGGTCCCGGTTGTTGTCGTAAGATGGCAGTCGTTAAAACCCACCAACCCGCATTGGGCCAGCGTGGTGGGTTATGGCCCAATATCCCCACGTGCTATTGTTCACGTGGGAGGCCTGTGCCCAGCAGTGGGACGTTTATAGGCTGATGATGATGATGATGATGATGACAAAACAAGTTTTGTAACTTAATGATTGTTCATGTTACCTATATAATAATATTTTGGTACTCAACATTAATCTAGAATTCTAGATTAGAACTCTTAAATTGTCTCAAATTGTCAGCCATCTTTAAAATTACAAAAACAAAAATTTTAAGGTTAGTTGTAATCATAATAAAAACTTATTGAGAGGTTAGTCTTTACAAGCAATTATTGTAAGTACGAGTACGCTATTCATTTATTTACATATTATTCAAATATTTTAAGTAAGTAATAAAATCCCGAATGATGTTTTAATTTTGCCCTTTAAGAAATTTAAGACACGTTAAGAAAAAAAATTAAATACCGGCCAAGTGCGTGTCGGGCCACGCGCAGTGTAGGGTTCCATAGCCCATCTCAATAATGCGGACTCTGAGAAGAAGGCTTTTATTTAACGATGGCTCATATACTTAAATGTAGATACTACCGGTTTCACACACCTGACAACGTTATTTAAGTAGTTCCCAATGAGGAATTTGTACTGCACCAAGTACATTTTATAAGTTGGTCGACTGTTACTCGTAAACTTGTAAAGCCTACTTAGCTGTGATAGTTTTCCTTTTAACTTCGTCATATATACAACTACCGTGTATTTTTTCACGTATCCAAAAACAAACATTTGGCTGGCAGGGGGGGACACTTGACTCTAACAAAATTTTGCTTAATAGTTCACAAACGGATGCCTCAATTAAAAAACTGTTTCCACAAACCCGCGATATTTCCGATTATCCAAAGGTTGTAGGAAACTAGTAGATTTTTACTAGTAATATTTAATCCTTAAACTATATAGGTATAGCATTATGAACGCAAAAATTCAAATAATAAAAAAACCGGCCAAGTGCGAGGCGGACTCGCGCACGAAGGGTTTCGTACTTTATGACGTATTAAAAAAAAACTACTGACTAGATCTCGTTCAAACCAATTTTCGGTGGAAGTTTGCACGGTAATATACATAATATATTTTTTTTAGTTTTATCATTCTCTTATTTTAGAAGTTGCACGGGGGGTGTCAAAATGTGTGTCATTTTACCACTTTGGAAAAAATTATATTAGAAGCCTCAATATCATTTTTGAAGACCTATCCATAGATACCCCACACGTATGGGTTTGATGAAAAAAAAATTTAAGTTTCAGTTCTAAGTATGGGGAACCCCCAAAATACATCTACTTACGAAGTTTCAACAGTATAGTTCTTATGTTTCGGAAAAAAAAGTGGCTGTGACATACGCACTGACAGACAGACATGACGAATCCATAAAAAAATAAAAAGACTTAAGGGGGTGCAGCGCGGACGCAAAACTGCGAGTTTCAAGTTTGTTTATGATAGCGAGCGAGCGGCGCGTGGCAGTGGTGTGACAACGGCGCACGACAAGAATACGCACGCACACTAATATCTGTACAGAGTAGGCTGCTGATTTAATTAGAGCAATGTTTACTTTCGTAAAATCATAGGCGTTTGGGTAAAAAATAAGAAAAGTCTTAATATTTTCATATTCATGTTTTTTTATTGAAAAATAAGACAACAGTGACCTGCGGAATATCAATTCAAACATTTTGATGTCGGATCATTGTTTCATTTGTGCTATATTTACAAAGTTTCTGAAGAAATAAGTTTTTAGATATCATTATTTTACGTATTGTTTATGCAGTTTCTAGGTATTTGTTTTAAATTCCAAGACAACCATGTCCTTGTGAAAGGATCAAGCTAACCTACACTAGTCTTTTTAATGTATAAGACCTATTCAGCGCCTAGCACCAGTGACTTAAAAACACGTAAATTTTCGAATTCCGCGCTGCACCCCCTTAAATTCCGATATTTGACATTTTCATAATTATTGATACCTACTCGTGTTCATAAGTTGGTAATCCATATATACTTAACAAAACTTCTTCAATGTCAGTCATTGTCAACGTTTGTAATTAAAATTGCAGTAATATTAATTACTATAATATTAATGTTACGTAGATGCGTATGAAAATGTCAATGTCGGAATATAATATATATGAGAGGGAACTTTAACAACATTTTAAATAATATCATGACGCCATTTATAATTTAACACCGATTCAATCCATCATATTATTATTTCCTTTTAATTAACATTTATAAACACATGACCACAACACCTCCAGTATTAAAATGTTCAAATAATTTTTAACGCAAATTTTGTTGCGAACAAATTACAAAAACACAAATTTTTTCAACATTTGTGTTTTTGTAACCTCCATTATTGTATGTATTTTTGATAATGGTTTTATTTAATTTCTATATATAATGAAAAGATTCAAAGCGTATCCGATCTAGGTCTCGTATGCAGAGTTACCAAGATATAATTATTAACTTTAATTTAAAATGCAATGTTTAATTAAATATTTCTATTGTGACGTCACATCAAAATAAACAAGTCACAGTCTTAGTGGTTTAGTTTCTGTGTACATAGATTTATGATCACTGCTGCTTGCTGACTTATGAATTATGACTTATGATGACTTCACTAATAAAAATATTTAATTTACAATTGCATGACAAATTAAAGTTAATGATTATGTCTCTCGAGGAGCTCGATGGCGCAATGGTTAACGCGCCCGGTCTGCGAGTGCTGAGGTTAAGCAACTTTCGCAAAGGCCGGTCATCGGATGGGTGACCAAAAATGTATCTCCTCGAGCTCCTCCGTGCTTCGGAAGGCACGTTAAGCCGTTGGTCCCGGCTGCATCAGCAGTCGTTAACAACCACCAATCCGCACTGGGCCCGCGTGGTGGTTTATGGCCCATTCTCCCTATCCATCCATAGGGAAGGCTCGTGCCCCAGCAGTGGGGACATAAATGAGCTGATGATGATAATGATGATGATGATTATGTCTCAGTAACAATATATAAGTACAAGATCTATGACGGATATACTTTTGGTATCACTTCACACTGCAATTGAGCAACACCAAACAGCCAATGCCAAGTCCGTGGTATGATTAGTGGTCTAACGCGGATCGCGTGATGTTATTTAGTAATCACTAGACATGAACGTTGTCACAAAATAAGGAGACTCCAGAAGATAAGCTTCGTACAACGTACGCTCATTTTTTTTTGTATATTTTCATCATCATCATCTCAGCCAAAAGACGTCCACTGCTGGACAAAGGCCTCCCCCAAGGAATGGGGGGTATTTGCCGTAATCGCCACGCTTGGCAGGCGGGTTGGCGATCGCAGTAGGTTGAGGGTAACCTCAGAGAGATGCTGCTGCCCATCCTCTGGAATGGTCCCTTAGTCGGCTTTTACGACACCCACGGGAAGAGATGGGGTGGTGCAATTCTTTATCCCCGGCACCACACAGGGAATACACCGTAAATTGTATATTTTACGGTGACTTTATCTCACCTGATGTTAAGCGATGACAAGGCCAAGGGTGGAAGCATACTTCACCCGGGATCCTCAGCTACTGAGGCACTGGCTATCTTATATCTAGCTGCCGGAACACAACAATGCTACAAACATTGATGTTATGGCGACATATTTAGATAAGACGGTGGTAGCTAGCCAGGAGGACAAACAAGCCCTACCACCAACCAAACCGAGGCCCGAGGACACGGAATCTCACAACAGCTTTCTTTCGTTCTATCTAAATCTTCTAATAAAATCGTAGCGTAGAGAAAGAAACCTTTAAGCCTAAAGGCTAAAGGCTAAAGCGTTTCTAATAAAGATTCAAATTATGGAAAAGCTTAAGATGTTGGCATATCATAAGGAGACGACGTCAAATTTATTTATATCCACAACAAAAAGAAACATTACTTAACTTAATTTGAAAAAAAAAAAACAGAAAAATAATTAGAAAATTAAAAACTAAAGACCTATAAATAAAAGATGGCGTCTTCTAACTGTGGGCTCATGGGAACGGTCCCAAGAATGCTGGCAACATTGCCCCTTTGGATTACTAAACTAATACGCTGGCAAAGGTAGCTGCCAACCTTCATGTCACCAGAGCGAACATGCGAGGGAGCCACGGTGTCAGCACAGGTTGCAGAAGATATATATAATATATACCGCGCTCGATCAACGCAAACATAGACCCTCTCACGACCACGATCTCGGAACAGTCCGAGCGCGACTTTTACTTTAGCTTACATTCTGCAGTCCCCTTATTTTGTGGCGCAGTTTATACTAGTTGTCACGTTACACGTGTGGTTGACTGTACACAGTTTAAGTGGCTTATTTTTTATGCTACTACCAGGAAGAGCTTGGCCTTCAGCTTACCTTAGTGATAAGTGCGAGTGACATTCACCATAAGATCTTGTTGTGAAAACGAGAATGTGTATTGAAGTAGCGCCTCCTTGGGGCTTGCCATTAACCCTTATAGCAGTTTTTTTTTTAATTGATGGCTTTTTGCAGTTAGCAAATTTAGCAAGCGGTCAAAGTAATTTTCTTACAAGATATGCCTATAAATACAAATACAAATAACTTTATTACCAAAGCTTTGTTACGAAGGGTCTTAAAATACTTAGGTGTAAAAAATATATTTGAATATCTCAGTAAAGATGTGAGGCTCTTGTGAGAATTTGAAAAGTGACGTTGCGCTGTGTGTGTGCATTCGTGTGTGTGCAACTCATGCACACTCACGAATACTTAACGGTTAATAATCCACCATTATTTCACATTAATATTCGACATAACACAAATTGAAGAAAATAAAACTAAACCGCAGACATGACTCTTCACTTTCCCGCCAAAAAGTTCTCTTACTTCTGTTGTTCTCTTACAACTGCAATAATACTACTTCAAGAACTCATAGTTAGGCCTCTGGTGACAAGCGAGGTGAGTTGTAAATGTTGTTGTAGTTGTTGATTTATCCTCGGTCCATGGCACCGAAAAATGAATCATGAAAATCCTAGCCCCCACACTGATTAATTTTGATGTGCCGTGCTTCACCGAGGCTATGGATGCCTGGAGACTCGCTTGCCCGAATTCGGATACACCCGTCTATCCATCTTCCCAGAGACGGTGGGATGAGCCGCTTTGCAGAGTACTACAGAATAATTTACTTGTCACGTCTGCTACTACTGCGGAGCGTGCGCGCCTGCTGGCTGTGGGCAAGTGGGAGTCGGGTCTTTGGCTTCATGCACTACCGTCGTCGAACTTAGGTACTTTGTTCGACGACACTACTTTCCGCCTCGCTGCTTCCCTGCGTCTAGAAGCTCCTTGTTGTTCTCCCCATCGCTGTCACTGTGGCGAAGTTGTAGAAGGCCACGGACACCACGGCCTGTCTTGCAGCCGTAGTGCGGGCCGCTTAGCACGGCACGCGAACATTAATGACATCATCCGACGAGCTCTTGTCACCGTCGGCGTTCCAGCTGTATTAG
Organism: Eudonia mercurella; assembly: GCA_963082485.1. NCBI lineage: Eukaryota > Metazoa > Arthropoda > Insecta > Lepidoptera > Crambidae > Eudonia > Eudonia mercurella. The sequence goes on along the minus strand of OY720052.1, from coordinate 7,880,458 downwards.
AACCCAATGGCTTGGCACGCGACGATGGCAAGAGACCGGACGGCATGTCTTTATTTCCTTGGAAGTTGGGTAGGCCTTTAGTGTGGGATGCAACTTGTGTCGATACTCTCGCGCTATCCCATCTTCCTAGCACAGCGTGCTGTGCTGGTGCTGCTGCTGCGGCTGCAGAAAACCTCAAGCAGCGCAAGTATAATAACCTTATCGGCAATTATATTTTCGTGCCGTTTGGAGTTGAAACCCTCGGGCCGTGGGGTCCGAGTGCTCATGTTTTGTTTAATGACATCTCCAAACGGCTGGTTGACACTTCCCATGACCCAAACTCCCTCGGTACAAAGTCTCCACCGTAGGGTGTACGAAGTCATGGCTTTGAATGGACGTTCAAAAACACTTGTTTAAGTTTATTTGAAATATAAAAATATGTATTTTATAAAGGGAGGGGAACATTGTAAAAATAGGGTAACTTTTTAAGGATAGGGCAACTTAACACTATTAAACTTGACGCGCAACTCACTGTGCCCAACTCGAATGAAAGTAGTTTGTGATCGGTTAGGAATACCTTTGTTGTTGCAATGAAAACACTTCTTAAGGTAGAACATCGCGTCAGCGACCATCAAATATTCCATCGCGCACAAAGAAATTTGGTGACTCATTTCTTTGTCGCACCTCCAAAGGATGGAATAGTCTACTCTCGTTTTTTCTCCTTTTTATGATAGGGTCTTTCAAACGGGACGTGAAGAAGCACCCTGTGGGCCAGCAGAGTGAGGGTTACTGATGCTGCGTTGTTTTCACGCTGCACCAGTTGTCTTCGCGTCTGGACTCCATTTCTACTGAACATCAGGTGGAATGGAGTAATTTGCCGTGCTAACTATTTAAAAAAAAGACCAGTCTTCCTGTGACCATGGAATCTGTTAAGGGTTTGAAAGTCAAGATAAAATAATGTGTAAAAACTATTTCATAAGAGTTCGCGTACAGGGTGCCTAGTGCGAGTTTCATTCGCCATTCTATCACGTTGACGAAAACGAGAATTTGTATGGCAAAATTTTAACTCTTCTTGTATGTCGACAGGAGGCGCTGCTTCAATCCAATACTAATTTTCGTTTTCATAAACGTAATTGAACGAATACGGATAGTAAACAAAACTACATAAGCGCCCACCCTGTTTAGAAGACAATAATTCCTTTTTGTTATTAACCTTTTTTGTCGTTATTTACAGAGAAGACATGGAGAAAGTGAACATCAAGTTCCACGACAACGACACGGTGACCTTCCAGCATAACAAGATTCTGCGCTTCGTGCCCGAGATGTCGGTGGACAAGAACCAGAAGCTGGTGGTGCCCAATATTCCTCTACTGGTGAGAGAACTTCAATAGAGTTCGAGATTTATTCTCCGTTTCTCAATCAAAGAGTACTTTTTGAAAAATTTCGACGTAAGTACTTACTAATTAAATATTTATAAAATACAGAGAAAAAAAATGTTTTCACTGCTTTTTGAATTTTGACATCACGTGACCTACAGGAGTAGGGCAGCTAGTATCCTCAATCATTTGAATAATCGTGTAAAAATTTGGTGAGCATTTATCCATTTTGGGAAGCAAAAATATTATTTGTACAGTCATTTAATTTATTTGGTACTTAGGCTTAGGGTCTAAAAATATTTCTGGTGAGCGTTTAAATTATACCCTTTTATAAATATTTAATTCAGCTTCAGTGCAGTTAGCACTTGAAAATAAAAAAGTAAAATGTACTTACATATAATTACATATTTATATTAACTTACTTTGGTGGCCACTCCGGGAATGGAGCCAATGTCACAAGACGATGCCACTACGCTCTGGTAATTTTTTTAACAATCAGAATTTTTCATCGCACTACCAAAAAATGGAATAGTTTATCAGCACATATTTTCCCTCCTTCCTAAGACATGTGGTCCTTCAAACGAGGCGTGAAGAGGCACCTTGTCGGCCGGCAGGGGTGTGACTGGTGATGCGTTGTTTTTATGCTGCACCAATTGCCTTCGCGTCTGGACTCCAATTTCACATAACATCAATGTGGCGTGGAATCACTTGCCGTGTCAGATTTAAAAATAAAAAAGACTAAGTAATGTTGAAGGTACTATGTAGATTCAATAAAAGTACATAGCATGAAGGCGTTAAGAACCTTAGCTTCAAAGTTGGCAACGAGTCTATGGGCTGCGGTAGACGCTTACCATCAGGCATGGCCGTATGGTCACAAAAATATGCTTGATGTATATTATTTTAAAAACAATATTTAAAAATAGTTTTACTCTTTTCGCCACCACATTTGTTACAGTAACTGTTTGTCTGTGTTTGTCTACTTTCTAACTACTCAATTCACTTCTTGTAAATACGAGATAGCTGACTCTCTCTCTCTCACTCTCTTTCCAGACTGTCACTTCCTTTTCGCCCAACCTGGCAGGCTTCCTGTTCAACCTTCTGGTTTCCGGACTCGCGATCACGTATAAGGACCGGGCTAAGCCGTTTGTACACGTCACTGCGGAGCAACTGGTGTTCGGGTAAGTAGGTGGGCAACTTTTTGACGGCTGGGCAACTTTATAAATGTTGGGCAACTTTGTAAAGGTTGGGCAACTTTGTGATGGTTGGGCAACTTTGTAAAGGTAGGACAACTAAGTGACTCGGTGCTTGCCGATCGAGATCCTGAGCCGTCCCCATGGCAGAGAAGGGATGGTACTATGTTTTTTATTGGATAAACCTCAGCTCCCCAAATCGAGCGAGAGAATCGCCCTTGATGTATGCGCAAAAATAAACATAACCTACCTTCGTAAGGAAAGGTAGGTTATGCGTTTTACCTAAATTCAACTTTGTAAAGGATGAGAAAGGTAAAGACTGGGCAACTTAGTAGAGATATAGCGGTTTTGTTGTGGTGGAGCAACTTGTAAAGATAATGATATGGTAAGGATGCAAGACTATAACGGTTGGGTAACTTTGAAGAGGTAGAATAACTTGAAGATTTTGTCAGGTTGAAAAAAGTGTTACAAAATTTCCACGAGTGGCATTCGAACCCGCACCCCACGACAAACCGGGTCAGTTGGACTACCTTTATAATCTGTCGTGGTTCTATTCAATCTTACTTTGTAAGCCAAAGGAGCCTTATTCAATGTCGACAACTACGTCATCAACATCCGATCCTAATATTTCGTTGAATTTTTGTCTCAAAGGGTCATATTACCCTGCATTATATTATTATTTTAGGATTGACTTTTACTCGGACAGACAGATTGTATATTTAATAAGACTTTCTAAAAAAAAATGAGCGCCTCCTCCGTACCAAAAAATAAAGAAACCCACAGAAAGTAAGCTTCATACAAACGCGCTCGAACAACGCACAGACACGGATCTCGGAACAGCTCGGAACAGTATTTTTTTTGACCCCGCAAATCGGGCACCCACCTGCTAAGACTATCAACCCGGAGGTGGGAGAAGGTGAATACTACATGTACAACTACCTCGGTTGAGCTAGCCTGTGTCAGACTCCTACTGACTGAACACCTCCTGGTGTTGCCTATGGCCTTTGAAGGACTACATAGGCTGATGGAACGGTCGCCTCCCGTGGATGGGAGGCGACGTTGGCGTTACTCAATCAGAGTGCACGCCGTGGTGAAGTCGGCGCGCTCAATCTGCTGTGATGCTGCCTATGTCTGCTGACTTAACTAAGTGACGTGTCATGTGCCGCAAGTAGGCAATCCAGGTCACGTGATAACTGATTTGGTTTGTGATTTGATTTAACTGATAACGTTAAACCGTGTTTGGGCCTACGAAAATGGGTCGGAACAGTACGAGCGCAGCTGTTGAGATTTCGTATAAGGACCTATATATAACCTTTTAAGGGAAAGGTTTACTCTTTTTTGTGCTACGGAGGAGGCGCTTTATATTTTCTGTGGGTCTCCTTTTGTGTCCGTAGTCTGCTACTATTATAAATATGTCGGCGGCGAGGTTGGTTTGTAGGTCGGACGTTCGAACAAACTGATATTCGTCGATAACACAGTTCATCTTGGATCTTCAAAATAAAAGCGCAGTCGTATTCCTTACAGTCACTTTAATGTTATTTTAACATCACAATTTAATAATTTAGAAACAGTTGCCCGATGCAAATGGATTTTAGAAACGAAGTGAGTTCTGCGCATGCGTACTCTCCGACCGCTCCTGTTCAAATGTCCCCAGTCCGTTTTTTTTTTCATTTTGTTGATGGCTTCGTGCGATTAGCACATTTAGCCAGTGTCAAAGTAATTTTTCTAACAAGTAATACATAAATTAGCAATATTTCTTTCCTGTTTGATGATAATGAATGATAATAGAAATGAGAAATGATATACCACCCAACCCCTCGAGTATCTCAGTAAAGATGTGGGGCTTTACTAAGTCCTCAGGCAGACTTCTTGAGAGAATTTGAAAAGTGACGTTGCACTGTTTTGTTTCATTTGCCAACACTCATGCACACTCACGAACACTTAACGGTTAATAATCCACCATTATTTCACATTAATATTCGACATAACACAAATTTTAGAAAATAAAACAAAACCGCAGACATGACTCTTCACTTTCCCGCCAAGAACCCCAGTCCGTTGTCGCGCCAACTGACGTTGACGTTTCGCGTACCATAGAGCATAGGCTGCGCAGACCACACTCAAGCAGACTATGCTTGTCGTTTCTAAGCGATGCTAGCGCCATGTCTCCGACAAATATATTCATTGTCAATAAAACCTTATTTGTTCTGTGCTACAAAGTTTTGATTTAATTATACAGATACGATGACCCACTGGTGACATTGGCGCATTACTTCTACCCAAAAGGCAAGAGACCGAACAGCCAGATGGGACTTCTACTAGCAGTGAGTATTAGCGTTGATAAGTTCAGGTTAGAACGGTTCCGATCCAAACGCTTTAAATTAAACACCTAAAAACAAAAGAGAGGAGCTCATTAGTGGTTAACGCGCCCGGTCTGCGATTGCTGAGGTTTCAACTTTCGCAAAGGCCGGTCATTGGATGGGTGACCAAAAAATTTACCATCTCTTGCTCCTCCGTGCTTCAGAAGGCACGTAAAGCCGTTGGTCCCGGCTGCATTAGCAGTGGTGGTTTATCACCCGTTCTTGCTGTACTGTTTCCATCCATATGGAAGGCTCGTGCCCCAGCAGTGGCGACATTGAGCTGGTGGTGGTATGGTGAAATTAAAGATGTCCTCCAACTGTGGCCTCATGGGAACGGTCCCAAGAATGCTGCAAACATTTTTATTTTTATATTTACGGGTAAGCACAGTGCCTTGATCTCACCTGATGTTAAGTGATGATAAGGCTAATGATGGAAGCGCACTTCACCCGGGATCCTCAACTAGTGAGGCACTGGCTATCTTATCTCCAGCTGCCGGAACACAACAATACTACAAACATTGATGTTTTGGCGACATATTTAGATAAGATGGTGGTAGCCTAGCCAGGCGGACAAACAAGCCCTACCACCAACCAAACCGAGTACACAAACATGTACCCCCCGCTGGGAATCGAACCCGGGACTTCTGGGTCTGAACCGGTGGTAGCGGTGTTAGCCACAGGGCTTGAAACCGGTTTCATTAGGGTAAAACCTGTACTATCGTAAAGTACTGTTCCGGAGCGGAACCAAATAGGAGCGATATTTCGAACCTAAATAAACCGGTTTATTTCTAGCGATCGCTGGCTGCGACTTGTTGTAGCTTGTTAGACGAAATACCCGCGCGGCGCGCACCAGTGTTGCGTCGCGAGCGCTATCTCATTTTGATAGTTGCGCGCATCCTATCAATATGGGTCGAAAACGTAAATCAAGTATTTATCATTTTAAATTTTAACCGGTTTATTAAAAACACCCATTTTTTCGTAAACCGGTTCAAAAACCGGTTCAATGGAACGTAACCTTTTTAATAAAGTTCCATGCATAATTTCGTGAAACCGGTTCAAAGAATTTACCGGTTTCCAAGCCCTGGACTTAGCCACTAGACCACAGAGGCGGTTAAAATATACCTCTCAGGATTGCCAGGCTTTGCCATGAAGCTGTAGATATAACACAGCTTCATGGTTGCTGCCAGCCTTCTTGTCACCGGACGCGCACAAAATAAGGAGATTGCAGAAGATAAGCTTATACAAAAGCGGTCGAGCAACGCGCACATAGACAATCTCTCATAGACACAGAATCTTGCAACAGCTGCGCTCGGACTGTTTATTTATTTACTAGTTGTCGCCCGCGATTTCGTTCGCAAAGTCTACACTATCCCACTGGAACCTGTTACCGGGATAAAAAGTATACTATAGCCTAGTGCGGGTCATGGTCTGTCTATGTGCAAAGTTTCATCCAAATCCGTTCAGCCATTTTCACGTGATGCGCGGTAAAATAAACAGACAAACAGAGACAAAAATTCTAAAAACTGTTGGAACGTGTTCTGTTATCGATTCTAAGTATCCCCAGCCAACTTTTTTTTCGAATATCTTCCATGTGCAGACTTTCGACCCTCTTTAGCTTCACTCTACATAGTATAAAACAAAGTCGCTTCCTGCTGTCTGTCTGTCCCTATGTATGTATGTATGCTTAGATCTTTAAAACTACGCAACGCTTTTTTTAAATAGATAGAGTGATACAAGAGGAAGGTTTATATGTATAAATACATGCATAAAATAGTAGAGAAACACTGATAATATCAGCATTGCACCCGTGCGAAGCCGGGGCGGGTCGCTAGTTATTATATGTATAGATGTTGCGAGCTGTTCCGAATTTCCGTGACCATGAGAGGTTGTCTAGCGCGGTATGTACTAAGCTTATTTTCTGGGTCTCCTTATTTTGTGTCGGGGGCCAAGCACGTACCTACCCAGGATTTTTTGTCGGGGTTTCCGTTTGGGTAAATGATTAAAGTACTTAAATGACACGTAAAAGCTTCTCGGAAATAAATAGCAAATCAATTTTCACATAATATTAATTATTCAATAGATATTTTTTAAATGAGACAATGTTACAGCATTAATTTTAACCGTCTTGGTCGGGAGGACATTTCGTTCATAACATCATCCACTGAAATGGCTTGATGGGCTGACACCAAGGTCAACCCGGTTAAACGATCATTCCCCTACTCATTTTATTGCGTAAATATGTTTTTACTCGTTATAATGTTGAAAAGGATCTCAACACTTGCGGTAGATACAGGGAGCGACACTTACAGTTTTAATAGTGTGTGTATATGTATAAGTGTGGGTGTGTGTATGTGTATATGTTTTAGGTATAACCCCCCTGGGTACGTCCTTGCCGGGGGCCTCATAAAGCGAGCACTCAACTCAATAACTTATTTATATTCTTTTCCTCAGAGAAACGGCACCTTAGATGAAGTGTCTACGATTTACACAGGACAAAAGGCTATGGACCGATTTGGATACATTGACAAAATCAACGGACTAGACCACTTGCCGCACTGGAAGGACCGACCATGTAATAACATAAGGTGGGTATAACATATATTCACAATCATCACCATTATCAACACCATCATCATCATGATCTGTCTGTGTTAGTCCACTGCTGGGCATCAGCGGCGAAGACTCCATATAACCCGATTACCATCGACTTCCCTTTAGAAAATGGTCAATATGTTAACTACTTCATACAAAATGTTCAAATAATTTTTAACGCAAATTTTGTTGCGAACAAGTTCCAAAAACACAAATGCTGATAAAATTTCCACGAGCAGGATTTGAACCTGCACTATATATATATATATATATATATATATATATATATATGATCGGATGTTAGTGACGGTAGGTGTTGACATTGAATGGGCGCCTTTGGCTTTCAAAGTAAAAAGTGTTGAATAATGTCAGCGGGCTGGTTAGAACCACGATAGCTCAATTGGAAGAGCACCTGACCCGATATGTCAGAAGGGTGCAGGTTCAAATCCTGCTCGTGGAAATTTTTTCAGCATTTGTGTTTTTGTACTTCATACAAACTCTCCACCAACCCATGGTCCTGCCTACCTTGCGGCATACGGACCGAATCTCGGGAGAGCGCGAGGGTAAAGAGCCTATGCAAGTGCATAGGCTCTATCCCCGTCTGCGCTATTCGCTTCGCTCCCTACAAATTTTCTAATGCCATCCCTTCTGTTACCAACTCTCCCCCTTCTGGGGCGTGGATGCCACAGTACATGACTTCGCGTCGGGCTGCTCTAAATGCTTTTACCTTGTCCTCATTCAATTGTTCGTCGAATAGTGTGCCAGAAGTGCACGAATTCGCGCAGCGCTTCAAAGTTACTTCGGCAACTAATGAGGTCCTTGTGATACGTCGGGCCTGGCTCTGGTTACTTCTTAACGAGATATATTCATTCATCCAGTAATGTAATCCAGTTTTCCGTGCTTCAGAAGGCACGTTAAGCCGTTGGTCCCGGCTGCATTAACAGTCGTTACCAACCACCAATCCGCACTGGGCCCGCGTGGTGGTTTATGGCCCGTTCTCCCTATCCATCCATAGGGAAGGCTCGTGCCCCAGCAGTGGGGCATAAATGAGCTGATGATGATCATGATGATGATGATCCATTTAACATACACAACGGTCAACAGTTTGGTATTAAAATTACGTCGATAGGTATTGTTTTTGGTGCTAGTTTTTTTTGGATTGCACAATTCTGTTAAAAGGGCGGCTTTCCTTCTTTAAATTTCCACTCTTCGCCACCAATAACAACGTCAAGTTTACCTCTTACATTGAGGGAAATCTCCGCTTCGTACCAGGAAAACATACGATTCCAAGAGGCTTTCAGTCACGCCAATGCAATATTAAAACAACGTGACAAAAATAGCGTAATACTTTTCAAAGTAAAACCACAAATAGGAGAGCCAGAAGGTAAGCTATACATACCGCGCTCGAGCAACGCATATACATGTGAATCAAATTGTAACTGGAGATTCTTTAGGTAAGGACCTTTCGAATGTACTAAATAAATTACCGATATCCGGATACCGGATCGTTACGACCTTGGGACCTTCAAGAAACGAGCCTATTCCTTCATTAAAGGCCGGCAACGCGTCTGCGATTCCTCTGGTTTTGCGGGTGTCCATGGGCGGCGGCGATTACTCTCCATCAAGTGACCCGCCTGCTCGTTTGCCTCCTTCTTATATTAAAAAAAATTACTTTGCTGAAAAATAAAATACACCATTATAATGCTGCGACTTCAAATCTACGTGAGTCTTTTAAAAAATTGTTTGTAGTTTGACGAATCGATTCTTCACAAGTAATAATAGTGAAAAACAAATTAAAATTACCAATAAACGAAGCACATGTAGTTGAAAGTCTGAAAAAGTCGTTATTTTTAAAAATTTTGATATTTTTTGAGACTCGGTATAGACCCTCTCACGGGCCACGGATCTCGGAACAGTCCGCAGGCTTATTACCGAAAAAAGCAACAAGTTGCTAATTGCACAATGGCAACGCGACTGCTACTAGTTGCGGTTGCTACAATCGGTCGGTTTGTTTTAGAGCGCCGTCATCGTCATACATTTTAAGTTCGTCAATCACTCGCTCGTGGCGCTATCGTAGCGTTCTACGTTCCGTAATACGAATATATGTTTTTTTTTCTTTTAGTTGATGGCTTCGTGCGATTAACACATTTAGCCAGTGTCAAACTAATTTTTCTTACAAGTAATACATAAATAAACAATATTTCTTCCCTGTATGATGATGATGATGAATGATAATAGAAATGAGAAGTGAGAAATGATATAACCCCCCAACCCCTCAAGCATCTCGGGGCTTTACTAAGTCCTCGGGCGGACTTCTTGAGAGAATTTGAAAAGTGACTGTTTTGTTTCATTTGCCAATACTCATGCACACTCACGACCACTTAACAGTTAATAATCCACCATTTTTTCACATTTTAATATTCGACATAACACAAATTTTAGAAAACAAAACAAAACCGCAGACATGACTTCACTTTCCCGCCAAGAAGTCGAATATGTGTTTTGGTAGCGATAAATTGCAAATTCTTGTGATTGCGACTATCACCTAAAGCTAGTAATAAGCCTGCGGAGCGCTGCTGTTGCGAGATTGCGCTGTCGGTGAGAAGTTGTCTATATGGGGGTTGCTCGACCGCGCTTGTATGAAGCTAACCTTCTGCCTCTCTTTGTTCTGTGGTAAAACCTTCATGTTTACTGTGTAATCAACCAGTCATATCTTTATTTACCTGTACGAATAGGTATATAAGTTTTAACAAGTGTTTACGTTTAAAAATAAATACTGTCTTAATGTATTTACTACAAGAAATAAAAATCTAAATTCTTTTTTTTTTTTGGAAATAAATATCTGATGGCCTTTACGTGGTTCCCGGAGGAGGTGGAAACTTAAAGGGTTCCAGCTGTGTAATCGAAACATCCTCGAAAGGGTTTCTAGATGAGAAATATTATCTCTTGTGTGATGGGATGGCAAACACGTAATCGTTTTCTCGCTACTAGATTCTTCAAAGCGTTTTTTTTCGAAGAATGTTTATGGATTCATGTAATGCCTCAGTAGCAGTGTGGTAAAGCGTATATCCCAATCCAAAGGTCCTGGGTTCAATTTCCAGGTCTCGGAATAAGTTTTTTGCGAATTTTCCAATGCTTAGCCCGAATTTGTGATCACAAAATCACGCACTGGAAGACAGAGACGGTTAATAAGGAAAAGAAAGAGAAGGACATACCCACTAAAAAGCTAGGAAGCCAGTAATGTGAAATCGTTAAGTCTACAGCACTAATTCGAGCACCCGATTCGACCCGAACCCCTCGGAGAATCTAGTAGGGCACGCCCAAGCAGCACACAAGCGTTTACAACATCAATTTACCAGCTCATTTAGAACTTAAGGTCCTTTTAATGACGTACAAGAGTGTCAAAAGATGCGTTTATACTTATGAGAGAGATATTTGGGTTACTATACAGCTCGAGCTGTATAAAACGAGTATTAAGGGATCCGCGTAAGCTTAGGGTGTTAAAACAGAATCTCAAAACTCTACTGTACAGCTTTTAGCATTTTGTGAAACTTTAAGCTAGCTTTATCGTTAAAGCTGTATATAGGCTGGTTATGGTATGCGATCGCTTACTTACTACAGCACTAAGTGTTATTATGGTATCACTCGATACTTGTTTCTGTACAATGGTGTATGCGACCCCCATTATAGAACTTAATCTTAAAGCGTAATTTGACACTCTTGTGAATACAGTGGTTTTATAACTACTGTCTACAAGAGTGCTTTAAAACTAAAAAAGTACACTACATCAATAGTACAGCTTTAGTCCCCTTTACTGACAGAGTCGTCATTCACGATTGCTATTGTGTTTGCTGGATCTCGCAATTATGATGCAGAACAATTTAAATCGCATTTCAGGTAGGTGGTTAAAGTGTGAAATAATGAAACAGTGATTATTTCTTTAATAATTATCTTTTGACTTTTGACATTGACAGCTAACTGACAGGAAGCTCACAGTAATGGTCGCTGTGAGTGCAAGATGGCGCAGACAATGACGTCAGGAGTGACGTCACGCTAGATTTCGTGAACGCGCTCACGAATATTCGGAACGACTGTTATCGCGCTAATGTCGATATAATCGTGACTCGGTAAACTTATCAATTGAATATCATTAATCAAGTACTGTTCCTATCTAATGTGCCAATTGATTTTTTTTTAATTTTTAAAAGTTCTGTAAAAAGTTATATACTTAAGAAAAATAAATAAAGACTAACAAATTAATAAATACAGCTAGGATGAAAATTATGAAGTCAAATTAAATCGATTGGTTATTGAATATGAATTGAATATGAATGAATTGAAACGAAAGACGAGAAGAGTGATAGAAAAGCAGTTTTCACGGTGAAAATTATGGCACCTAAGTTTGTAAAGGTTTTACTCCTGCCGGCCGGTTCGTCTCTTGTAAAAGAATATAAATCATAGATCCTAAACTTTCAAAGAATGTTTGTGATGTAAATATTCTACTTTATAAAATAAAACTCAGGGATTATCAATTCTTACACGGATCTACAAAGAGAATTATAATTTATTTACTCAGATCTCATATACAGCCTAAATAATTAAAAAAACAACAAATAAAGCTAGTTAAAAACTAAAAGCTGTATTATGTAATCCATATCCGCCTTAGTACAGCTATTATGACTTTAGTACCCTCCAAATATCGTCTAAGCTGTATAACAAAATGTCGCCATTTTAGAACGAATGAAAAAAAAATTTTGAAATATAATTAAACCAATGTTAGTTAATTAGATTAAAATTTTATAATAGCATGAACCGTTTCATGATTATCAGTTAAAATAATGATCGCTGTGTCGTAAAATCTATTATTTTAAATATAATTTATATTATTATAACCTTAAAAACAAACACTTACTTACCCGTCTTTAATAATTCTCTTTGTTTTTATGATTGTTTTACTGGCGCGTTAAAATATTGCCAATAACCAACCACACATTGACAATAAAATTTGATTTGCACTTTGTTTTAACAATGAACACCATCAGATTTCTAAGATTTAACTTGTATGTACTTGTGATTTTACTTTGAAATATAAACATATGCGTCACCATTTTATTCTTGTACGAAATGTTTCTCGTTTATTTTCATAGTTTTCTAATTCACTTCAAAGTCATATTAAAAACTTTTATCATTATAAAATATTATTTGGAGTGTAGTTGCTTTTCCTGACACCGATTAACAGCTCTTAACCAGCTAATAAACAGCTTTTGTTCTCTTCTACAGCTAATATACAGCTATAGTAACGCTAAAAGTTTTATAATGTGGGCCCTTTTTTAACTTATAAGGTCTGTGTATCCGGATATACAGCCTTTATACAGCCTCGATATGCAGCTATAAGTATAAAAATAAGGTCAAATACAGCTTTTATACAGCTTGTAATGCTACTTGGGCGGGGACACGCACTAGTGCGTGATGCCGTTCCCTCTAGAAAGCCTCTGACGGTGCTTCGTTTCACACGGCTTGAGGAACCGTTTAAGTTTCTCACCGCCCTCAAAAAAGTATCCAGAAAATACCCAGTGGCAATCAGCAAACTGTTTCAAAAAAACAAAAACTAACTCGATCGTAAAGTTTAATGCCTTACTCATAAGTTGTGTTTTCCATTGCAGAGCCTCCGAAGGGTCGTTCTTTCCACCACGAGCTGTCACCAAGTCTGACCTGGTGTATGTCTACGACAAAGACTTATGCAGGATCCTGCCGCTGCAGTACACTAAGGATGTGTACAAAGATGGTGAGACAAATTTGTGTGGTCAACAATTTTATGAGAATTAACAAAATAGTAATAGTATACAGTTTTTATCCAACGTTACACTTATTTATTTTATTTCATTTATTTATAGAAACCAACAGCTTATTACAATTTATACTTATTCTACTGACAATTACAATGAGTAAAGCCAATTACAGGTTTCTGCTTTTACATTTTTTTTTAAATTCTGTAGTAATGAGAAGGTCACCGACTTCTAACAAAATAAACTTAGCAAAAATTTTCCTAATCTAGAACTATTAACTACGAAATTAGCCACGCTGCTATTTAAAGCTTCGATTATGTTTTTTTTAAAGTTAAATTTGGACATGAAGAAAACATCTTCCTTGCTAAAAAGAGTATTATAGGTGCGTGCAATGCGCGTTAGGACAGCGTTGCTGGAGTACTTGGTGGAATGACTTGGAACGTGCAACAGAGGTGTGTGTCGAGTACGACGTGAAGGGACAACACGTTACCTAAGTTACCTAAACTAACGTTAACACATATTTATTTGACATCAACAAATCTTTTACGGTCCATGCTGCTAGTCTGTGGAATGCTTTGCCTTTGTTAAACTTACATTTATTTATTTATTTATTTATTTATTTATTTATTCATGTAAGACGTGCGCAATTTCTTAGTATCTTTTCTCTCTTACAGCGTCAAAATATTGTAAAATGCCTTATCATAATATAGCACACTTTCTATCTATACTAATATTATAACGAGGAAAGCTTTGTTTTTTTGTATGTATGTTTGCAACGAATAAACTCAAAAACTACTGGATCGATTTAAATTATTCTTTCACCATTAGAATGCTACATTAGCGCTGAGTAATATAAGGCTATATTTAAAAAAAATATTAAAAAAAAATACACCCGTGCCAAGCCGGGGCAGGCCGCTAGTTACAAATAAACACACAAAATATAAAGGACAATGTCATGTCATACGATGGTCAGTCATGGTGACCTTCATAAGAGCTTACCTAACTTCACCAATCGCATGCCAAGTGCTTTAACCACTAAGCCATCGAGCTAAAATAAATTAATACTAACACAAGAATGAAGAAATGAAGAGTTTGTTTGTTTGATCTCCTCCAGACAACCCTTGGATGGACAAAAAATATTTGAGTTTGAAGTGGGCTTCTCGTCGCGTCAATGCACCATAAATAATTAGTTTTATTTTTATTTAATCCAGGCATCCAGACCGGCCTATACACACCCCCTAACTCGACGTTCGAGTGCGCTGACATCAACCACGACAACCGTTGCTACTGCGACGGAGAGAAGTGCCCCCCTAGGGGGCTGCAGAACATCAGCCCCTGCCAATACAGTGAGTACCCTTGATTACACCACACAGACACATAGCCATGGAGGAGCTCGAGGACGAGCGCAGTGGTTAACGCGTACGGTCTGCGATGCTAAGATAAAGCAACTTTAAAAAAATAAAATTATATGTATTTTCCCCTAAAATTTCGTGTTTCATCGAAGCAACCCGAACACACAATTTGCTTGACCTGGTAGGCTACTCTTGACGCAAACTCAATCTCAATACAATTCCAATGCGATTAATATGTATCGATATTGGGATAAGTTTTCGGAACGCCCCATCTCGACAATAGTTTGTTTACTCAATTTCCACGCAGTTTAATTCCAATGTAGCGCTATTATCGCTTTTAAGAGTGCCATTTGAATTTTTTAGATTTGGGATTGGAAATTGATTATTGCAATTGTGTTTCAAGAGTAACCCACCTGGAAATTTAACCGGTATCAGGCCGACCTCTTTGCCACTTGGTTACCGAGGCGTTAGGCCACCAAGGCTATGTGTCATCATCATCAGCACATTTTATGTCCCCACTGCTGGGACACGAGCCTTCCCTATGGATGGATAGGGAGAACGGGCCATAAACAACCACGCGGGCCCAGTGCGGATTGGTGGTTGTTAACGACTGCTAATGCAGCCGGGGCCAACGGCTTAACGTGCCTTCCGAAGCACGGTGGAGCTCGAGATGATACATTTTTTCATCACCCATCCGATTACCGGCCTTTGCAGAAGTTGCTTAACCTCAGCACTCGCAGACCGGGCGCGTTAACCACTGCGCCATAGAGCTCCTCTACTAAATAGTTAATACATATAATTTTACGCAAATATTGTTGCGAACAAATTACAATTTGAAAAAAGAAAAAAGCGTTAAAGCGTTTTTTTTTTCAAAAATACGAATAACAATATGCAGACCTTTGCCCAGCAGTGGGACAGTTATAGGCTATTTACTTTGCTTACTTACACCAGTAGCAAACACCTACATTGCAGAGAAATGAGTATATCGGGGTTTTCGTGAAATCCTTAGGGATACCACAAACTCACAGAACATAATATTTTATTTTTAATTTTATTTAATTTTGTTATGATTTTAATTTTTATTTAATTTGGTTTTGTAATATTGTGTTTTTATTTTGATTTTGATTTAATTTTTATGATTTTAATTTTATTTTAATTAGTATTTTTAATTATTAATTTTGTTAATCAACTACCTACTTATATGGACACAGTCTGAAATAAAAGTTTTTTTTTTTATTTTTTTTTTATTTTTATAACGTCTTCTTGCTGATATCTACTAGTGATTCAATAAAATACTGCCATTTTTATAAGTTGTTTTGACCTGAATCAGGTAAAATATAAAAATATCAGTAAACTGCAAACATGACGCTTCAGTTTCCCGCCAAAAAGGATACGATACTATACGAAGTTCGTGCTAGACAGATAAAATCAAAGCCTACGGCCTACAAGGATTATCATGTGTGAAATTAAAAATAATCTTATAGCCCCTTGAGCGTACAACAATTAAAATTCTATTGTGTCTGATATTCGCGCGCTCGAGCTCCATAGTCTTTAAAAAAAAAATTGACTTACCTACATATAAAAATATATTTTTTTTATACACATAACCACACATATAACCAGAATAATTTCATTTTTATAATTCAAAAGTAACGTTCATATTCCAGATGCGCCCGTCTACCTCTCGTACCCGCACTTCTACGACGCCGAGCCTTCCCTGCTGGACGGTTTCGAAGGTCTGAAGCCAGTGAAGAAGAAACATGAGACCTACTTCCTGATACAACCGGTCAGTACTGACATATAGACGGAGAGTGTGCCGGGGAGCTTTTCGAGCTCATACCACCATCGCCCTTTTACCACCGAACCTCCAGACGTACTGCGGGATATCATCCCCACCTAGTAGAAATTCCACTATGTCGCACTAAGCGCTTCATGTCATCATTTTTACTGCGCACTGGCAGGGAGTGGAATTCTCTGCCATCGTCTGTGTTCCCAAAAACTTATAACCTGAATGCCTTCAAGGCGAGAGTAAATAGGCATCTTCTGGGGCAGCTCGCTCCATCGTAGACCTCATCTACGCTTACCATCAGGCGATATATATAAATATATATTTTTCTTTTTGTGTTCGCAATACTTTATGTAGTGACAAGATAAAATTTTACTACCTAGTCCGAGTAATTGAACCAGTAATACTCTTTTGTGGTTTAATTTTAAATTAGGAAGATCAATTACAGTATTGAGTTTAAATATTTGACAATATTAATTGACCTTAATGTTCGTTAATTTAAGGTTTCTTAAGCTGTTGATGCTCTATAACCTTTTTTACATTATATAAAGAATTACTAATACAATAAGATATTTCTTAAGGTGTCACATACGTAATATCGAAAGTTGCCATATCGAATATCGCTATATCGACAACGGTGAATCGATTGGTTGCTGCATCTACGGTACGCCACATCGAAAAGTACGTTCTTCAAATCGGAGGAATGTCAGTTCATGCATTCTTATCATGAACATAATCATTTACATTGTAATAGCCCTTTTTTAAAAGTGTTTCCTTATTGCAACTTTTGTCATTAGAAGTTTTTCCATTTTAACTTGTCTTAAGCTTTGTGGTACTCATTACTCGTACACGTTCATACATTTGGTTTGTTTTTATTCTGTTCCGTATTCCAGAAACTGGGCGTTCCCATCGAGGGGTTCGTGCGCGTCCAACTTAACCTGAAGGTAGACCGCGCCCCGGACATCGGCGTCAACAACATCAACAAGTTCCCGGACATTATATTCCCGGTCATGTGGGTTGAGGAGGTAAGCATTATCAATAAAGTCAACGTCACCTTTTTCAACGAGGTTTGAAGAAGCAACTTGCGGGTAGACATGGAGGATTCTGCCATTCTGCTGCTCTAGCTGTTCTTGCATCTGGACACTCCTTCTGCTCAACATCAGGCAGAGCAGAGTCATTGGTTTAACCTTCTATAAAGTCTAAAACATTATTCGGATCAGCACAGTTAGGCTTAGTTTCTTTTTTTATATTAAAAGGTGGCCACCTGATGGAAAGTAATCACGGTCGCCCATGGACCTAAACCAAAGTAATCGCAGATGCTTTGCCGGCCTTGAGGAAGGAGTTGCATCTTGAGGAGAAAGTAGGAAATGGGAGGGGGGGGGGGGGGTGAGAGACTCACCAGACGAAACACAACAGCAACGAGTGCCATTGTTTCACGCCGATATTCTAGACTATTCGGACGCAAGTAACTTTAACCCCCAAAAAAAGCTTAATCTAATCAAAAATAAATATATGCGAAAAGAGGCTTAACAACGCTTCTGTGTGTTTCTTCCGAAGCTTATGATGAGACAGAGCCCATTAGCATCACACTGTTCCTTTTATGTTTTACAATTATTTTTTTATTTAATTATTTTCTAATGTTCTATTATTGTCTGCTTCATTTCTTTTGTTTATCATGTATCTGTGTGTTTTTATTAATAGTTGTTCTATTATTTCAATTATATTCTAAATAAAATAAAAGAGCCTTTTAATTCCTCTTTTAACTAACTAGAGTTACTGAATTGGATCAAAAACGAGAGTTTGGAGTGTCAGGATTTGATTTTACTATTGTCCCTTCTAGTTACATAGTTGTGTACTCCATACATAAATAAATAAATAAAAATAAATATTGCAAACCGTATCTCGAAGATGCTAGCTTCATATGCAAGGAAACGGTTAACGGATTCCTATATACGTTATTAAGACGACACCTCGATTTGTGAACATTTAAAACGGCTGATCCTTACTGCGCTGTCATAAGGTCGAATATGCGTAGCGCTCGCGACGATTGAGACCACTTAGAAATTTACAGAACTTTAATGTATTTTAAAAAAATATTTGTTTTTGTTATCAAAATATGCCAAATATCATATATATTATATTTCTATTCCAGGGCATACACGAAGTAACGACACCGATATGGAGATGGATTTACCTCGCAACAACAGTCGGTCCTATCGCGGCACCACTGCTCTCCTACTCGATGATATTCCTCGGCCTTTTAGTCCTTGCCATCATTTTTATTAGAGCATACAAGAGCTTCGTAATAGGACAAAACTCTATGGAAATCGTCGAGATCGGTCGAGAAACTCTACGCAGAGGATCGACGTTGATAATCCATGGATCACATAAAATTTTAAGTGGAAAAGAGGCATCTTACCAACCTCTAAATCCACATCGGGACGACTGTGTTGACAGCAAGTTACATGAATTGAAACACGTGAAAGCGGATCTTACCCAAAGTCTGGACGAGTTGAAATCCAAATTAAAACCTGAATTCGTGAGAAGTAACTTTAATGATACTGAGAGAGAGTCACTAATAAGATCGGACAATACTTTCATCATGTCTGAACACGCGATGTGCAACTTCTTTAGGTTACCAGAGACTGTGTGTTAGTTTTGTGCGTTTTAATGACATTGGGGCATTTTATAGGCCGTTTTGCCTTATGTGCGATGGTATGAGATTAACTCCGAAAGCGTATTTAGTACTTACGAGAGTTCAAATTGTTTTGTGGTAATTGATAAAAGCCATGATTTAAGTCTATTTTCATGTAACAAGTCTGACACGTGAATTTTATTTAAGACTTTTATAATAATTAATATACATACCTGGTTTATGACGCAATTTTAAAGGAATATAAAAATATAAGCTGACATTTATTAAGTTATCTAATTTTAATTGATGACATTTTTTTTATTGATACGTCTACTTTTAGAAACTATTTGAATGAGATAGATTTAAGCTTTTCAAGTTGATCATAAATGGAATTAATGTCATTCAAGTCTTTAAATTCTTGATTATAAGACAGATATTTGATCAAAAATATATTTGAATATATGTGGTAATGTGACTTCTGACTGAATGCGTGAGTTCTGTAATTAAGTGGAATCTTAGATTAAAAGAACGATTTGCTCATAATTAGTACGTAGCTAGTACTGGATATAATTGGAAATACATATTGTGTTATCTAAATAGTTGATAACCAACGTTTTCATAAGACTGTATAAGGAAATTTGACCAGTAAAATGTTATGACTTTTTTTACTGTTAATAGTTATTAATACATCGACGAATCAATTGATTAATGAAGCGATATTGGCATCGAGTAAACTAAGCATTTCAAATTCGAAAAGATAATTGATGGACCTATAAATGCTAGTCGTTTTATATTTAAAAGTGAAAGAGATTTAACGAATATTAGCTAACGAGAGCCTTCGCCAGACCTAAATCGGGGATGATGTGAAGATACATTATGGTTTTGAAATAGAAATATTATAATATTATATTATTAATATTGAGTATTGAGCAGGAAGAAAGTGGTCCCAAGCGGTCAGGATTGTAAAACAAATACCTGTATGAAAGACGACTCACTATACTAACGCTTCTGCTATACGTCTGGTCTGGTGAAGGCTTTAAGAGTAACTATTGAATTTAAATCACAGCTATTACCAAAATGATTGGAAATTTATCTTTCGTGTCGTTTATTAAATTCGATATGTCTTTACTAGGAGAAACAAAAATGATTTTTGTTTGAGTGAAATACATTAATTTTTAGTTGGTTTATAAGAAAATTTACTATTATGACTGCATACAAGCTACATGCATGTGGTAATGATTTGGGTGTAAAACCATTATTGTTTATCGACTCTGAATAGCTAAGTGTGCATGTAAAGCTATTTACGAATTAGTAAGGACTGTTAAAGATTTTATAAGTTTGTTTATCTCACTTATAGGTGACCTAAATTTAAATGGAGATAAACTTATTTATAGATGACACTATATATTTAAGTAATATGTCAAAACGAATAAGTATAAAAATGGTAACCTTTGAATTGTGGCAAACAAATACAGATATAATGCGTAACAGCAACCATTTACTAAGGTATATTACAATAACTGTTATTTTCTGATTGGACGATATTTTTCTCGTCGTCATGAACTTAATATTTATTCTTAATTTCTACTTTGCAAGTCCTATTTTGTTGTAAGACTAACATGGTATACCTATTTATGTTAGCAATATGGGCAACAATAATTAATAAAATAATTAATAATTATTAATATCTGATATCAATATAATGTACAATATACAGTGTGGTTAAAAAAAGCGATCGATAAAAAAAACCATTGAGATCGAAGCGCCATCTAGTGACATACTTAAGAAATTAACTTGTCACTTTGTTTTACCGCGATCAATTATAGAATATACACACTGTTTAAGTATGTAAGTAATAACCTATACTTTAATGCGGGTTGGTTATCACAAACCAAGGTTATGCATCGTAAAATGTGAAATCCACTTTGCCTGACCAGGGAATTGAACCAAGGACCTCCGGATAAAAAATAATTTGCTACTCAGCAAACACTGTTTGAATTTAACAATAAAAATGTATCTATGGTAGTTTTTATTTTTCGTTACACAACATTTTCTGTAGATGGTGAACAGATTTTAAAAGTAAATTTATTAATAATTATGTGATATAATAGATAAGTACTTTAAGTGCCTTGTAAACTGGGTCTATATTTTGGTAAATAAATATATTATTATTATTATAAATAAAAATATTTAAATTTGCTCAATATATTTTTTAACTAACTAACTTAATTTATATGACTGATGTGTGAAATTGTTGGCACGGTTATCGGTCTGACCAGAAATATATTTAATTATGTTGTTTATTTTTAATACATTTCTGATTAGGCTTTTAAAAAAATATCTCTTATTCGTTTCGAGTTTAACTCACTATATGACAATAAAGCTCTTAAACGCGCCATTCGCTGCGTTTGCCGCGTCAACAAAGCTTCAAATATGTTTTATTATTTAAAAATATTTTTTCTTTTTAAAGTTCTAAAGAAATAATATAATTTCTAATAATTTACGTACGCAGAAATATACGTTCGCTTACAGTATCTATAGATTTAGGTATTTGGCTGTAAAATACAACATTGCCTTATACGGCTTTAGTACCAAATTTTATTCATAGATGGCGGTTAAACTTTAAGAATCAAAAAGTGACGGAAGAGGCTCTGTTTTTCTTTTTTATAATTATACAACCTATTTACACGGAGTATTTTACCGCAACCACAATGCGTATAACGCAGCGTATGACGCAAAAAACGAGCGTATTGCCCAACTTAGGTGAAGCACCTTTTTGTTCACTATAGTAAAATTTATAAACTATATTGTATGAATGCATAAAAATATACTTAAAGCAATGATCATAAATTAGACTTTTAACTATTTAAGCGGTGAACTATGTAAGGAAACATTGCATTGTAACATTCATAATCGTGTCTTAAACTTAGGGTAGTCGCTCCAGTGTTTGACCGAGTTACCAAGTTTTCGTCGCAAATTTAAATTTGACAGGATGACAGCTAGGAAGCAGGTGGTCTCTATTCAATTGTCAAAAATCTGTTTTACCCTATTTTTTATGAATAAAGGGAAATAGATCATTGGTTCCTGTCAAAAACTGGTGCTAACCCTACTTTACTTTTAAATGTAGTTATTCGATACATAATTTGGTGGAGTAACAAAAACATTTATTATTGAAAGATCATCGTCTTAAGCTGAAATTCAATGAGTTGTTATCTTTCCCTTCCCTTTGACACGGTCAACCCGAACCGAGGTCCTACCCTTTAGAGGCGCCCTCGGGTTTTTCACTCACGCCAACTGATTCGAACGCCTCGGAGATTTTAAAAAAGTACGGAAACAAACCAGCAACTAAAATACCTCCGGAAATTGTTCTATCCCTACAGCTAAAGGAACCTTAGATTTCAAGAGGCTTATAAACAAAAGTTCGCTGTAAAAGCCATAGAAGGACAACGTGAAATACAAACTTTCTATAAAAAATATGTTTCAAACCAATTTTTTCGGTCACTGAGCGATGCCATTTGCAAATAAAGTTTGACATCTGTCAAACTAGATGTCAGAACAGTTTCTCTATTGACTAACACTATTGTTTCAAACAATATTTCTTGTATTTTACTAATACCCGCCTCAAGTGGCTCCACCGAGCGGTTTATTCTAATATTTTTGTTTGCCATTCTTGAATTCCATAAATGGTTACTTTAGAATCAAGTGTTTTAGACAGACAACTGTAAATTCTTATGTGGCTGCTTCTCTTGTGTGGTTCCGATCCAAACGCCTCGGAGAATATAGCAAGAGACGGGGACACGCTTGCGTGAGTGATCCCCTCAAGAAACCTGAGGTTCGATCACTACCACTTGAGGAACCTTTAGTTCCTCATCGCCCCTAAAAGTCCGGCAAGCTTATTACCGATCTTTAACTGACAGTCGCAATCGCAACAGCTTACAATTTATCGCTCCCAAAACACATATTCGTATTACGGAACGTAGCGTTACAATAGCGCCACAAGCGAGCGATTGACGAACTAAAAGTTCATGACAGCGCTATAGAGTACACCGACCGATTGTAGCAACCGCAACTAGTAGCAGTCGCGTTGCAATTCCAATTGGCAACTGGTTGCTTTTTTCGCTAATAAGCCTGCGAATACGCTCTGTTAAAGGACTTGGAGGGCCAACAGCAATTTCTTTCGGAAAAAAGTAGAGTCCCTTAGAGTTCATAAATTCTGTAATATGGCTTGCATTATCATACCGGTCTACATGTGGAAGATATCAATCAAAGAACAGAGGAGCGATTTTTTTTTATCTCACCTTTGATCTGGATAGGAAAATATTATGAAATATAATAGTTTTTGCATTATTTACATTTTGATTCTTCGAGAATTTTCGGTGTCAAAATTAGTTAACGATGACTTGGAAGAGAAAAAGGAGCACTCGTATTTGCTATATATCATAGCGTTAGAATTAATCACCTGTTCCAAATTCGCCTGCTTGTCATCAATGATACACTAGATTTAAAGTTATCTTTGTACGAGGTGATAAAAAAAAGGTTTGTCGTAGTATTTCTATCAGCTCACTTCAAGCTTCAATTTTATAATGACTGTTTCGAATAAACAATACATTCCACTTTGTATTCTATGTTTCGGGTAGCAAGAACTGTTTTTATATGCGACTGTAGTTATCAATTAATCCAAACTTGTAAATATTATTTTGTAAGGTTACTTTTGTATCAGAAATTTTGTTTGTAATAAAAAATATTATTGGAATTAATGGTGTGTTTATTATTTGCATTCATTTATTATCATCAAATTTCAACCCGTTCTGATCCAAACCTGAAGAATGTAGTAAAAAACGGGGACATGTTTGCGTGTGCGTCGGGGGTTAAAAACTAAGAAAATCGGAAATAAAAAAAACGACGGGTTGCACTCTGGGAGTGCCGGCAAAAGTGAAAACTTGAATATTAACGTTGTGCATTTTTGATATTTTGGAATGGTTAGGGAATAATTTTGCACGAATTGCTTTAATTATCAGTATAAAAGTACTCTCATTTATGTGGTAGAATACAATATTTATTTATTGGGCTATCGTACACAAACATGACAATTTATATTACATTAAAAAGTTATATTAAGTTATATTAAAATTTATATTACGCCGCGCCAGCTGTCTACTCTCCATCCGTCTTACGAATTTTCGATCAGGACACGTGACCTGACGCGAGTTTAACATTTTTTACCCATTCCTCTACTCTCCATCCGTCTTACGAATTTTCGATCAGGTCACGTGTCCTGACGCGAGTTTAACATTTTTTACCCATTCCAAAAAAAGTGCACAACGCCGCTAAAGAAGTTTTCACTTCAAAAAACCGCCTCTGTAGTATGGTTGGCTAATGGTTTAGACCCAGAGGTCCCGGGTTCGATTCGCAGCGGGGGGTACATGTTTGTGTACTCGGTTTGGTTGGTGGTAAGTCTTGTTTGTCCGCCTGGCTAGCTATCACCATCTTATCTAAATATGTCGCTATAACATCAATGTTTGTAGCATTGTTGTGTTCCGGCAGCTAGAGATAACGTAGCCAGTGCCTCACTAGTTGAGGATCCCGGGTGCAGTGCGCTTCCACCAATTGGCCTTATCAAGTGTGCTGTGTGCACTGTGCTTACCCGTAAATATTTAAAGAAACAAAACCAGGAAAAGCAAGGTGTACAAATAGTACAAACTAAGAAAATGGGGGTTTTGCAAACTGAGAAAAATGAGATTTAACAAACTAAGAACACCGGGGATTAAAAAATCTAAGAAAGACGGCGAAAACCTAAGATACACAAATCGAATCGGAGATTAACAAACTAACTGAAAAACTTAAGATATAATTAAGTGAGATATAATTAATAAATCGAGGAAGAAAAAACTAAGAAAATCTGGGATTAAAAAAGCAAACTAAGAAAAATGGGACAACATTAATTAAGATTATCGGTAAAGTTTTTGTTTGTGGAAAATCTAGGATAATCACTAAAAAAATCTGGGGTACAAAACTAAGAAAATCGGGGTTTAACAAACTAAGAAAATCGGCGAAGAAAAAACTAAGAAAATCGGGGATTTAAAACAAATAAAATCGGGGTTGAAAATTGGTGGTGAACTTTAGAGAAATATCCATATAAGTAAAACTCAGGTCGTCGGTCAAATAGAGTGATAATAAAAACCTTTACTTTTACAACAAAACAATATACTTATTAGATTTTAACATCGCAGAAAGTTATATGTCATGCCTGACGGAAAGTGACATTGTCCCTTCATAGTCAAACTAAGAAAACCAGGACTAATAGACTAAGAAAAGTATATATGAAAAAACTATGAAAATCGGAAATAAAAAGCTAAGAAAAACGCTTAAAAAATAAGAGAATCGGGGATTTACAAACTAAGAAAATTAGGGTTAAAATAACTAAGAAAATCGGAGATTGACTCACTAAGAAAATCATAATGAAAAATTAAAAAAATCGGGGTTTAACAAACTAAAAAAGGGGCAAAATTCACTATGACAATCGGAGCAAAATTAAGTAGGATAATCGCGGATTGGCTAACTATGTAAAACGGGGACTAACAAACTAGGTAACTGAAAAATTTAAAATATCGGAGTTTTACAGAATAAGAAAAACGGGGTTTTTCAAACTCAGAAAACTAGAGATGAAATTATTAACAAACTAAAAAAAAACGAGGATGAATAAACTAAGAGAAACGGCTATGTCTGTATGGCTATATTATTCATTCCTAATTATTATAATAGATATGTTTTTATAAATTCACATTTAATAATAATAGTCATATATTTACTTTTAGGCATACATCTTTGTGGCATGCCAAAACTCGTCCGAAGTCGCGTTCTGAACCTATAAGTAACAAAATAAAACGCCGGAATGAGCCTAGAATGTATTTTATTGACTAGCAAAATATTATGCCATAATTATAATATTATTACAGTATACTCAACGTTCAAACTTACAACTATCAAGCGTTGATTTTAATACTATTGTATACTATAAGTGGACAATTTCATCACTATACCTAATGTATCTTGGAATAACGAAATGTCTATAATTATAATATATATTATAAAAAAAACTTCAAAAAGCATAAAGCACAAACGATAAGCGTTTATTCCAAGTATACAATATTTAAAATGTAGTTTAACGACTACTGTATACTTACTTATATATTAATACTAGAAGTTATATAAAAAAATCCTTTTTTTACTTCACCTTTCACATTACGTATATCCGTTGCACCGTATAACACATAGTTATCGATAATTATATATAATATATATACATAGTATTGAGAATAATGGTCCTAACTATGGTATTTCTTTAAAAATAATAATTTAATAAAATTTGATTATATCATAAAAAGTATTTGGAAGATTTTATATTATATTGTGATTATTAAACACTAGTTATTACAAGCCTATAGGTAATATAAACATAGCTATGATTTTGCAGGTCTATTAAAAACCTATTTTGTCAAATTGGATATTTATTATGGCAAATAGAAAATGCCTTTACAGAATATTGCATTAAAACTTTACATGCTAACGTACGTATCTATTTGATTTTGTTACACTATGTAACAACCCTCGAGATCAGTTTCGAATTAGAATCATAAAAATGCAAAAGTTTTTATACATCAATTAATAATTATTTTTTCATCATCATCGTAGCCTTCTTCGGCCAGTTTGGTGTAGGTCTCCTTCAACTTTAACTCCCTCTACTTCGTTCTATTTAGGGCTGTCAGTATCTAATTTTGGCTCGCTATCTTTCTGATGTCATCTTTCCATCTCATCTGGGGTCTGCCAACTGGTCTATAATATTCCAAAGGTCTCGATTCCAACAGGTCCTTGCTACTAGTCTGATTAACGGGCTAAGTGACCTTCCCATTTTTTGTTTGAAACAAAAAAGTACTTGGACAAAAGCTTGTGTCAGTGTCAAAAGCCTACATTAGTTGTTAGTTTGAGTTAATTTATTCTGGGCTGTGTTCTAAGGTTGTTTACATCACTATGTGATGAACCATTTTTTACTTAAATTTATTGGGCGACTTTATTCTATTTTATTACAAACTCTTTCCTTACAGTGTTTCATTATATACGGTATAAAATCCCCTTTTTTAAACCTTTCTATGTGCTTTATAAATACAACAAATACCATACAACAGCGTATTTAAATAGAAAGTAACTATTAATGGAAGACATTTAGCAATTACATTTACGCATAGATATATAATAAATTAATGTTAATAAAAATGTACTTTTTTTTTTCGTATTAAAATGTTTGATATTTTAAGGTCTCAGATTATACCATAGATAGGACAATTTTTCTAAAAAGGTAAGCCCTTTTGCATTTCAAACAAAACGTAGTACGTAGAACACTAAACACCACTGGTAAAAATTATTTAAAACTTTAAAAGTATAAAATATTATAAAAAATACATAATACATTTTTTTTAATAAAAAATAAAGCGTAAATACAAAAGGGTACCTTTCACCTCACATTTTTATCGACATCACAAGTTTTTTTGTTAAAAACAGAAGAAGAAAATATATTTTGTCATGTTAGCAAAGGATAAGTACCAAATATTAGTCAAAAACATAAAATCAATTAGTTCCAAAAATACGAGTGACGTCATCAAAATTCCTCTTTACATATTAATATTAAAAATGTACACCTAAATATAAAATGTATCCGATTATTCATCTTATAGCTGCGTATACAATTTTTGAATCGAACAGTTCTTATTTTCAATGAGTATACATTTATTTTTAAAACTTGAATCGTATAATTATTTCGTATAATCGTTTCGAAGGAAGAGACGTAAGAAAATACTTTGCGTTTGTCAAAACAACAAAAATAAAATAAAAAATAACAAAAAAGAACTATTTTACAATTCTATTAAAAACATGTAGGTTTTTAACTTTTTTTTTTGATTATCATAAAAAGTAGCAAGTAGGTATAGTATTTCTTACGACTCCATGGCAAATACACTAAAATATCTAACATCTAATATGGCTTGTCGTAAAACAAAATAATTAAATTAATTACATACAATGAGTATAATAATATCATTTTAAAACTTATCATTTCTTTTTTTTACAATTTAAACAAATACAATCTTGTTCTATGGACGGTATTATAGTTCATTTTTGTGGTAAAAAATATCCTATAGCTATTTCATTATCTTCAGTCGGCAAATGTATGGGAGTAAAATCAAAAGAAAACTACCATTATTTTTCACAACCGGTTCAAAAAATTGACCACCTCTTCGTACGTCAAAAGCGATAGTTTTTATTCTCTATGATTCCTGACTCTATTTGACCCTTGGGAATGATTATTGTTTTACACAGTAAAATCATTATAAATGAAAAACTCCATATAAATCTACTCCTGTTTATTTTATCTTGAAGTTTCGAACCAGGGAGACTGAGGCGTCTCATATTTAAACTGTGACTTATTACCGTCAACTATTTTATGGGTGCGTTCCGTTTTACGCAAAGTAAAGAATTGTTATTATGAAGATGTATATGTAGTTTGATAATCAACAGTGTCATGAAATTAACAATAACCGATTTTTAATAAAATTTTAAACAATGATTGGAACTCGAAAACAAAAATCTGTGTTTACAATAAGCTCCTATAAAGCCACCAAGTTATTACGTCCAATAAGTAAATCAAAATGGCGTCTGGATACGTGTCCTAATTGATATATCAATAATCAATCCCGAGAACTTAAAATATTTTTTTTTTTTATTAACAAACATTTTGAGTGTTCACATCAAGAATTTTTTTAAGGCTGATTCTTTTACAAAATTGTGGTTTTACATATTTTTTAAATATTAAAAGACATAATTCTAATTGCTACATAAACAAATAATATTAAATTTGCGACATATACTAAAATATATAGTGGCACCAGTAGCAACTGATTTTTGACTTTTTAATCTAGACCGCCTTACTGCTATCCAGTTAAACTTTAATGAAAATCCAGTTCTGGCGAGCGAGGCTAACTAGTGTCGAACTCTGGATAACTATGTCGACAATAGTACCACTACACAATAATTATAACTACTATACGGAAACCAATAAAGAATCAGCCTTCGTTCAAAAGTTTGTATTTTTTTTTTGTTTCCTTTCCTTTAGTACAATTATAAATATATTTTTTTAAATATCTGAGGTATGGATTACGTATACGCGGTTAACGAGCAATAACTATTACAATATATGGGAATAAATATAATATTTTATTACCTTTTTGTTAAATTTGAAAATTTATTAAAATAGTGGTGTGCATACATAAAAGCATTACATTAATAGTACAAGAATAATAAAATTGAATTATAATAATAACTCATAATATTACAATGCTAAGTCATAATGATATAATGTCAAAGTTATAATAATATGTCATCATAGTTATTGCTCGCGTCATACTATGCTAAATATAAAGATTTCTTACACATATGGTATACTGTTCGTATAGGTATGTCTTTTGCGATAAAACTATTAGATAATGACAAGTTATTCGTCTTGTCATGATAGTAATTGAGAAATACACACCCATCTCTACGGAAAAATAATAATATTAAAAATGAAATTATAGTTGCATGTAATACTGAATGGAATATGTTTAATAAGGCTTTGCTATTGTAATTTCTAAGTGATTTTTTTTATTAAAAAAACGTGAAAATATTTGGTAAAGTACCTAAGTATGTGATAATTATTTTCCACTATGATAATAATATTAATCTACAATTTTCAATGTATTACGTATGACAAGGTAAAATGCACATAAATTAATTATAAATACATATGATATGTATGACATATGTATTTTAATGTTTATGTAATAATAGTGAATATAACTATGATTGTAATGATGAGAGTGTAATAATAAATAAATATATAACTATGCCCTTTACAAAATATTCGATATAAATAGATTTTTAATAAGCAAAATAAATTAGCATATTTTTCAAAATTACTCAATGATTTTTTTCCAAATAGAGATGTATGTGTATTTTTTCTCATTTAAAACTTAATTAAGACCATCGTATATCATAGTACACTTCACAAGTTAATAGTAATTAACAGATGCGAGTTTAACGCAAAAAAATGTTAAAAAAACCACGTACTGTGCACACCATATCAAGCATAACATATTTAAATAACAACGGTATTTATATATCTGTACTTTTGAAACAGATGTTTGTATGTTATTTTATAAAGAAAACAATAAAATATACTAAGTCCTGTTGCTCTTAGTAAAATAAAAAGGAAATGCAATATTGAAAGGGAATTTTAAAAAATCTGTGATTAAAAGTCTACTATGGTAAGTTAAAAATCACAAAAAATCTGTTAAACAAACATTTTTTTTTAATGTTTTCTATTAACTGTCAACATGTCTGTATTTATTCCCTTAAGCATAGAAAATTTTATGAAAATTGATTTATTAGTTTGAAAAAATTATGACTTACTGAATAAATAATTTAAAAATGTTCAATATATATTGCGTTGATATAAAGTACAATTGAACATATATTATGCTTGATATGCTAGCATGCTACTTGTATCAGCCGTTTCACTAACATTATAAACACCGTCGGACATTTTGAATGTTATAAGTTTAGCACAAGATGGCGACTTAGTTCAATGATATTATTTAATTAAAAAAGGTAGAAACGTCACTAATGCTCCTAAGACGTGCCTTCATATCTTTTTAAACTTTAACCTCAGTCGCTCTAGAAGAAGGAGTTACAAAATCCTATTTTTGGATTTAGTTTTTGTTAAAAAAATGCCAAATTTACAAAAACTAGCTGTCTTTTCGTTTTTTTTTTCCTATTGTTGATAGCCAGTGTCAAAGTAATATCTCTAGCCAGTGTCAAACAGTGTCTAGCCAGTGTCAAAATATTATCTCTAACAAGTATCTCAGTAAAGATATGGGGCTTTACTAAGTCCTCGAGCGGACTTCTTGAGATAATTTGAACGACGTTGCACTGTTTTGTTTCATTTGCCAACACTCATGCACACTCACGAACACTTAACGGTTAATAATCCACCATTATTTCACATAATTATTCGACATAACACAAATTTTAGAAAATAAAACAAAAGCGCAGACATGACTCTTCACTTTCCCTTTACATTTTACATCATTTGTCAACACGTCATGTCTTGTAATGTCATTCATCAATATATTTAAATAAAAATGCGTATCTGTGCTGCGGCTGCGTTCGAAATTTGAACGAAAATATTTATACCGTTTCTTTTCGTTTGTTTTGTATGCATATAAATAACGTATCTACCTTTTTAATGATCATTGACTCATGCCAGCCGTTTTAGATGGGTTTTGTATGAATTTGACTCGTACGAATACACACAATACATCACGATCCTCCAACTACGCTACGGCGAACAGGTTTGTTTGAGCAGGGTAATCTCTGGAACTACTGATCCAATTCCAAAAATTCTTTCACAGATAGAAAGCTAGATTCCTTGCGGGTAACATAGGTTACATTTCACGTGGACAAAGTCACGGGCAAACTGCTAGTGTTATATATTTACGTACGAGTCCAATTCGTACAAAAAAGCATTCAAAGTGCGACTTACTCCATTATATTGTGCTTGTAACGGAAACGACCTGCCTGAAGGTAGTTAGTGCATCGGTTGCTGCAGCGGGGTGAAGTTGGTTGGCTCCCGGCTCTCGTCCGACCGGGTCTCGGGTTCGTTGTCCGACTGGTCGCCGTCCTG
This sequence comes from Eudonia mercurella, assembly GCA_963082485.1. NCBI lineage: Eukaryota > Metazoa > Arthropoda > Insecta > Lepidoptera > Crambidae > Eudonia > Eudonia mercurella. The sequence goes on along the minus strand of OY720052.1, from coordinate 7,848,633 downwards.
GTCTTCGTCTTCTGACGAGGACAGCAGGCCTGAGGGACGAAATGTAAGTAAGTAATGTTAAGTGATAGTGAGGAGCTCGATGGTGCAGTGATTAACGCGCCCGGTCTGCTGGGGTTAAGCAACTTTCGCAAAGGCCGGTCACCGGATGGGTGACCAAAAATGTATCATCTCGAGGTCCTCCGTGCTTTGGAAGGCACGTCAAGCTGTTGGTCCCGGCTGCATTAGCAGTCGTTAACAACCACCGCACTGCACTGGGCCCGCGTGGTGGTTTATGGCCCGTTCTCCCTATCCACCCATACGGAAGGCTCGTGCCCCAGCAGTGGGGACGTAATATGAGCTGGTGATGAATATTAAGTAAACATTTTTTACAAATCAAAAATTATTTATATATTAGTTTCCATGACAACAAAACAAACAAAATGTTGACAGTTTCCATGACAACAAAACAAACAAATCATTCGTCCGCTTAAGAACACCCGTATCCCATGATGGACCCCGATAGCAGCACCACATACCGGGTCCAATTGTAAATCTAAACCATTCTCGAATCCACTTGAACACACACAGAAAATTTTATCCAAATCGGTCCAGCAGCGCAGAAGATTTACATATATAAAGATTGACTGTGTTTATTTTGTTTTTGTAATGGTTGTACTAAATATTGAAAATATTATAATACCTTATTGTAACGCAGTGAATGAAATATTGTACCTTCCCTAATACACCAGACAAATCTCATTGATTTTTGGTTTGTATATTATGTATTACAAGCGTCTTTTTTCGTAACATAAATAACTCAAAATGCCATTTAGCAAAATGTATAAAAGGTTTTTTATTTACCTGCAGTAAACTGTGGGTTGGATAGTGCATCTGGCCAATACCGCTTGTTTATGGAAGATCCATTTTTACTTTTCTTGCCACCTGTAAAAGAAATTAATTCAATGATATTTTTATTATTTTAATTCACCATGCTAAAAATACAAGATACAATTTCACTTGAAATAATCAACCAGCCTCAGGAAGCTTGAGTGGGAATAGACAAAAGTACACTTTTGCAAGTATTTGCGGCTACTGCCCCCTTGCTGATTCCCCTGGCTGGTTCCCCTGGCTGGTTCACTTGACTGGTTCCCCTGGTTAATGAGCAAAGGTCGGAATTAGGTAGAGTTATTTATGTACTTGCATCGAAATGTTGATATTAATATGGATCGTCCCGGGATTTCTAATGGACAATCCCGTGAGGCCAACAATAAAAACCTCAGAGATAGATAAGACAAATAAAACAAAGATAAATAACATACAATTTTTATTAGTATTTACATTAATTCACAATACAAATTATTAATAGTCTTAAGCAAATTCTCATATATATACATCGCCTTTTTTATAAATACGAAAATACTTTTGCTTCTAGCCTAGACTCGTGAGGTTAAAATTTAGGTTAAAAACTAATCTCGGGATTTGAGCATATCACCCAATTCCGACCTCTGTTAACCCACTTAGTCCGACCAGGCATTTGTGTGTTGTTGTAAATAAAACTCTAAAAGTATTACATTAGGGTATATCTATATAATACTTTTAGAAATGTTATAACACCCTGTCGGACCAAGTGGGTTGAGACAGCGCTATCTATTAAGTAACAAAATAAAGAAAAAAATCTCCCGAGTTTCTTGCCAGCTTTTCTTGGTCGAAAGCTGTCCCAAAATCCGAACTGGTGGTAGATTCAGTAAACTAAATTTTAATTTATATTTTTTTTATATTTTATTTTATATTAAGTATGTTTATCCGTTGTCTAGTTAACCATATAACGAGTTTCTTAAGGAAGCTTTTCTTGGGGCTAGATAATTGGTGTGAGTGTGGGAAACATTTATTTATTATTATTTATTATTTGTATTTTATACTTAGTTTTGACGTCAATAGGTGTCTGTAAAGGTTCTGAGGAGCTCGATGGCACAGTGGTTAACGCCCGGTCTGTGAATGCTGAAGTTAAGCAACTTTCGCTAAGGCCGGTCATCGGATGGGTGACCAAAAATTTTTCATCTCGAGCTCCTCCGTGCTTTAGAAGGCACGTAAAGCCGTTGGTCCCGGCTGCATTAGCGGTCGTTAACAACCACCAATCCGCACTGGGCCCGCGTGGTGGTTTATGGCCCGTTCTCTCTATCTATCCATAGGGAAGGCTCGTGCCAAAGCAGTGGGGACATAAAAAGTTAACAACTACCTCTCGTTAACAACCACCAATTCGCACTGAGCCCACGTGGTGGTTTATGGCCAATTTTCCCTATCCATCCATAGGGAAGGCTCGTGCCCCAGCAGTGGAGACAGAAAATGAGCTGATGATGATGATGATGAAAGGTTCATATTGAACAAACGATTTGACTTTGACTTGACATCACTAACCCGGCTTATCAGAGCACTCGAGCATGGGCTGCAGAATGCGGCGGCGCGCGTTGATGAACCAGTTGTTGACCTGCAGCAGCGTGAGCCGCGTCTGCGCCGCGAGCGTGCGCTTCTCCTCCTCAGTGGGGTACGGGTGCTGTGGGGCATAGTGAAGTAAAGTAAATAGCCTATAATTGTCCCACTGCTGGGAAAAAGCCTGCATCATTGAAATCAAGACATCACTACAATTGATGAGTAATGGCTTCATTACCAGGCTTGCCAAATGCGGGCTGGTGATCACAAAATGCACCGAACAATCTGAAACACATTTTGCCCGAACTGGCAATTAAACCCGGGACCGAGGCGTCTGTGGGGTATGGGACTGATGAATGATGAATGTGGGTAGTGTATTACCACAGATTCAGTACTTACCACCTCTAAAGCGATTTAAACAATTTGTCCATAGTCCTAAAGTCTTTAGATTACAGACATATTATTGAATTAGGAAATTTTTCATTCCCCTGATGTCAATAACATAGCTATTTCCCCTAGCCTCATCTCATAGCTAGTCCCCTCACCCTACTATACCTTCTATACTATACTCTCCTTGTTCCCCTGACGTCGTTGTCAATGATCATCGATGTCCCCTGACAAGTTCCCTTCGCTAGTTCCCCTGCCACTCACCACCAGATGCTGAAACAGCTAGGCGCATATACATATAGGTACATCATCTGCATTCTGCTGATGTCTAATGTCTATCCCAAAGCTATTTCACTTAAGTCGTCCCCATAGCTAATCCCCTGTCCAATCACCCCCGGTACACTTTCCTTGTTTTGCTGTTTTTCGTACCCAGTTTTCTATTGCTTGTCCCGTGGCTAGCCCCCGTGCCCTGCTACACTCACCACGAGATGCTGGAACAGCCAGGCGCGCATGGCCTGCGTGGCGTGCCGCGGCAGCACGCCGCGCTTGGCGTGGTCGTCGCAGTCGTCGTCGGGCGGCGGCGAGCCGGACACGGACGAGCACGAGTGGTTGGAGTTAGTGCCTGGGGAATAATTGTGTTAGTTTTATTAAACATACTTTTTTAAAATAAATAAAATAAAATAAAATAAAATGTTTAAACAATTTTTTAACGCAAATTTTGTTGCGAACAAATTACAAAAACACAAATGTTGAAAACATTTCCACGAGAAGGATTTGAACCTGCACCCTTCTGACATTCGGCGGGCTGGTTAGAACCACGATAGCTCAATTGGAAGAGCACCTGACCCGGAATGTCAGAAGGGTGCAGGTTCAAATCCTGCTCGTGGAAATGTTTTCAACATTTGTGTTTTTTTTTAAATAAAATACTTTTATTTCAGACTGTGTCCATATAAGTAGGTAGTTTATTTACAAAGTTCGTAACATAAAAATCGTATACCAATTAAAATAAAATTAAAATCATAAAAATTAAAATCAATATCAAAATAAAAACTCAATATTACAAAAATCAAATTAAATTAAAATCAAAACAAAATTATATAACATTAAATAAAACAGCACATGCTTAACTTCATATTTGTTTTTCACGCGTGCACTGACCACTTGACACAACAAAACAGACTGACAGAACAGAACAGACTTGTCTGAAATATAGTTTACAAGGACAGCTTTGTTTGTAATAAGTTTAAATTAAATTCACAAAATAGTTACTTTATTGTATTAGTTTCATGACTTATAAAAATAGGTGTAAGTGTGGATATATAAATAAATATAAGAAGGAATGTTCACATTTAATATATGGTATCGTTAACACATTCAGTCAGCTCGCCTTCGGACATAGGCTTTCTCCAAACGCTTCCACTTCTTCGCTGGCGTCTACTCTTATCCAGTTGTGGCCGGCTAAATATTTAATATCGTCCACCTATCTGAGCGGTGAACGGCCCCGTCCTCACATGTTTTGCCACGGTCTCCACTCCAGTGTCCTTATGGGCCATCGATGGTAATCCACCCATCGTTAACAGAACATATAATAAAGACTTTTTGAAATAGACGCAAAACATTCGCTGGGTCTGCCGCTCGACGCCCCGTGGCATGCATTAAACTGACTAGTTAGTAAGCTATTATCCAAGAAAGGCAACCCTACCACGTGTTTACGTACCAACGGCCAGGCCGTAGGTATTTACTAACTGCCGAGATAAATTACTGTAAACTATTTTTTTTTATGTGGTATTGATATTGATAACTCACTTGTATCACTACAGGGCTTACCAAATGCGAGTTGGTCGAGAAATCACATACCTATCCTTGCAACGAAAAATCTTAAATTAAATACCCTTTACATATTATAACATTGCAAAATAAAATTCAAAGCTTTTATATTTGAATAAAGTTGCAAAAAAAACTAAATATTTATTTACATACCAGTGAAAGAGTCCGTTGGAAGCAGTGCCACACCGATCTGACTTATGGGAGTCGAACCTTGCACCACCAGCGACGCTACAAAAATACAATGAGGTTTTATCGAATTACTTTTATTATTATTATTATTATTATTATTTTGCTAATTACATTCTTACTATTATTATGGTTGAATTACTCTACAAAAGGTTGTATAACTAGAATGGTTTTTGATTTCCTGGCGTGAACCTGGCTGGCTACTATGACTTGTTTTTCTAGCTGATTCCCCTGTCTAGTTTCTCTGCCTAATTCCCCTGCCTATTTTCTGTGTTAATTTTTCTATTTTATCTTTATTTATTTAATCACTTAATGTAACACTTACGTGGTTCCCTCTGGTGCGGGGTGAAAGGCAACTCAGGGTGAGGGGGGAACACCGCGGGGTACGCCGGCGGCGCAGGCGGCGACTGCAACAATCGATAATGTTAAGGGGGCGCGGATAGTGGTCAGTGCAGAATGGGTGACTGCAATGTAACGCTGCCCTTAAGTGTGGTAACTAGAATGGATTAAAAGGGGTTATCAATTCTTTACATTTTGATCGAGTTAAGAGCCTGCATTCTTTATAAATTTGCCAAACAAATAAGGAAAATTCAGACATAATTAGAAAGACAAAACACTTCAATGACGATTATTTATATACAATTTTACACAAATTTTGTTGTGGACAAGTTACAATTTGAAAAAAAAAGCAGTGTTGAAAAATTTCCACGAGCAGGTTTTGAACCCGCACCTCATGACATGCCGGATCAGCTGCACTACTAACTATGCTATCGTCAATGGTTTAAGCTCGATGGCGCAGAGGTTAACGCGCCCGGTTTGCTAGTGCTGAGGTTAAGCAACTTTCGCAAAAGCCGGTCATCGGATGGGTGACCAAACATTTATCATCCTGAGCTTCTCCGTGCTTAGAAAGGCACGTAAAGCCGTTGGTCTCGGCTGCATTAGCAGTCGTTAACACCCACCAATCCGCACTGGGCCCGCGTGGTAGTTGATGGCCCGTTCTCTCTATCCATCCATAGGGAAGGCTCGTGCCCCAGCAGTGGGGACATAAAATGAGCTGATGATGATGTTTAAGAATAACAAAGTAAACACCTCTAACAGTCTCACTGCGGGGAAATGTCTCCTTCATTAAAAATCAATTGACGTTTGAGAATTGTACTCAGTATCTCCGAATAGCGCTTTGCTCAGCCACAGAGACTCCCGAGCTCCGATCAAATAAAAAAATATGAACAAATTAATTAATCATTTTATAATTTCAAATGAGATTGCACTAGCGCCATCTAGTTACACTTGTGAACTTGTTCATAGGTGTGCCCTTTGATTATAATTATACATGTTCTCATAATTATTCATAATACAAACTCCAACAAAGGTAGCGTAGTGTCCTACCTATATGAAATATGTTTGGTGTAATATATCGATGGGTGTAATACATAATAATAGGACATACATTTCATACCTGGTACTGAGGCGAGTTGGACGTGCTGGAGTGGTCGTCCAGGGAACCCGACAAGTTGTTGTTGCTCTCCACGCCTCCTGGAAACATTTTTAATTAGTTTTCTTTTAATAAAAACTATATTTCTAAAATATAAAACGTAATGTAACATATACAATGTTTTAACTGCTACCCATTCAGGACTAAGACTTAGCTCTTAACTGAGAAACAGCCAGGGGAACCAGACGGGCTAACCAGCCAGGGCAATTTAGGCAATACGCGCTTTATAGATTAACAAACTAGTTCTAAGAACACCTTTTGTGGAGTAGAGTAGCGGCTCCAGTGTTGGACATAAACCGTGATCAATTTTCCTTTAATCCAGGGTTTCTTAAAGTGGGGTCCACGGACCCCTTATGGATCCGTAGCACTTAACACATTAAATTGTGCAGTAAACTCAGCATTTCTCGGCAAAGCCACGCAATCGTTTGTTGAAAATTAAGTAAAATGAGTTAGTTAAAATAAAGATAATCATATTATGACTAACATTTAACACATTTTTAAATGTGTTTGTTGCTAAATGACAATGTCAAGAAAGTGGGAAAAAAGTGAAAATTACGTCACGTAAAAATTAAAATGGCGTAAAACATTATTGCTAGACAATAAATTCTAAAATACACATTTGTGTTAATTTTGTACTGAATAGCAACATTTAAATACAGACCACCTAATAAGTATAACCTTTCAAATGATCAAGACACGTCAAATTCTCCTTACCGCTAGAGTAGTCCGTCCTCAGCAAATTCTCGCTCTGCATCTTAGTCTTGAGACAGGCGATGTACCGGCCGCAGAAGTCGCGGCACAACTCCTGCACCTTCTCCAGCTCCAGCAGGTGGATCCTGAGGACCTGCAAGCAAGGAAAGATCACTCAAATAAGTGATTAAATAGCCTTAACTGTCCCACAGCTAGGCAAGAGCCTCCGTCATTGTAGTAGATTGGCTTCCTAGTTCATTCATCATCATCATCAGCTCATTTTATTTCCCCACTGCTGGGGCACGAGCCTTCCCTACGGATGGATAGGGAGAGCGGGCCATAAACCACCACGCGGGCCCAGTGCCGATTGGTGGTTATTAACGACTGCTAATGCAGCGGGACCAACGACTTTACGTGCTTTCCGAAGCACGGAGGAGCTCGAGATGATACATGTTTGGTCACCCATCCGATGACCGGCCTTTGCGAAAGTTGCTTAACTTCAGCACTCGCAGACCGGGCGCGTAAACCACTGCGCCATAGAGCTCCTCCTTCCATAGAGTTCATTGCGTTCTTTCTATTGGGTACTTAGTGTTGAGGATTCCATGTAAAGTGCGCCTCCACTTATCATCAGGTCAGATGACACACCAACATAGTATATCGTCTGCTTACTGGTAAAGTATAATAAGTGTATGTACATTTCGTTGAATTGAGTTAACTAGTGGTCGCCCTGTGGACGAAATTCGACCGTAATTTTATTAAGGCTGCACGGATTGTATCCTCAGCAATGAAAAATTAAAAAAGATAGAATGTGAGTTTGGATTGGCATTGACTTGACAGATGTCGGCCGCATTAAAGACAAACAATACGTGTGTCAAATACATGGTAGTGTGTGTAATGTTGTTTTTGATTTAATGTATTTTTTATGCATAATTAAAAAATATATTAACATTCGGATAACCTTCTCTATATAAACTATAAGTGTGCGAAATTTCATACTCCTCCGTCCGCGCAATTTTCGTAAAAACGAGTACAAAGTTTTTGCTTTACGTATTAATGTGGATAATGTTTGAAAATTCAAGTCGATCTTTGACTATCGTTAAATTGAATTGTTGCAAAATTTTACATGCCTATTAATAGATTAAATATTCTACTTTATCTGTGTTAACTTTATGTAATATCACTTGCGGAGAATTTATCACTAAATTATTATTATTGACCGAGGGCATTTACACTTATCGGGTTTTAGCTGTAATTGAAAAAAGGAGAAATTGAACCTATATTTGCCACAAGGTTTGAATAAAAATGACAGGCTAATGATAGAGGTTATTAAATGAGTTTAAATTATTTTACCTTACCATAATCTTCATAGTTAAGTAAATACCAAACCTACAAAGAAAACACTTAACCTTTTCACCGCCAACAACTTCTATAGAAGTTCGAGATTTTCGTGCCCTCCACGCCAGAACTTCTATAGAAGTTCTTCATTGTACCTACTTTAATAAAATACATTTACGATACATAAAACATTTGTTTTTTTTGTAATTTTGTAAGATGGACACAACTGAAGCCCTATTTGTTTATTTTCCCAGGCAAAACAGGCTTTTTTGTATTTTAAAATGGATAAAAACAAAAACGCCTCAAATATTTTTATGTCCCGCACGCCAACGACTTCATATCAAGTAGGCCAGTGATGTGACGCGAAAGTTACATTCATTACAATCCTCTTTATTTCGTTTGTTTTATTCCATCCAAATGTTCATAAATTTTATGATTGAAAATGAATTCCGGTCAGTAAATACGTATACATGATAAACTTAAAAATTAATGTATGTATCAAATCATTTGATTAAAATTAATTAAGTTTACTGAGGACTTTCGATATTGCAACACCCATCTCTACGTAATGGCAAGATGGCAGTGCTACCAGCGCCACCGACTTCATTTCAAGTCTACCCGTGACGTCATAAGCGCACAGGTGTCAAGGTCATCGTGTCATAGTACCGGGCGTTACAAACGAAACAAATGTGCGCACGTGTATTTCTTTCCCGGTTCGGGTAATACCCAAACAGTGCAAACAAATAGGTGTGGAACCTGATTCAGAATTGGATTACTTTATTATACTATTTTACTAGGTAAATATATTTATTTATGACGTACAAAGGGAAGGTACTTACTGTCCATTCTCGTTCGTGCGTTTATAAACAAGAACTACTAAAGGGCTACTAAAACACTATTCAAATGTTTATTGTAAAACGAAACGTACTCAAACGTACACAAAGAACGTACACTCGGTAACTCAGCGGTAGTTAAAAATCTGTAGGTAAGCCAGCCACTTAACCAAAATAAGTTATATACCTATCAACATTAAATCTGAACGTACATCATTGTGTACTGATACGTCGATAGGTTATTTTAAGTATAGACCAACAAAACTCTGTAATGTAAAAAAAGCATAGACAACCCTTTTCCTTAAGAAATTTATCGTGCTACGAGCGCCAAAGACTTGATATGAAGTCAACGGGCTACGTTATGAAATGAATAGTGAAGTGCCTATTATAATTATCTCTAGCAAGTATATGCATGTATTTTTGTCTCTGATAATGGATACTCATTTTTCTTACTAAAAATGTTCATAAAATAAAACAAACTATCATTATAATGTAGCAGTGTTTATTTATATTTGTAAATTTAAATACAAACTTAAATTTTCACATCTATTTTTCTATTATCGAAATGACGTTACCGCCATCCTTGCTTTCGTACTATAGAATCTGTTATACATTTAAACGTTGGCGTACTGCGGGACATCGCGTTTAGGATAGTTGGGCGGTGAAAAGGTTAAAGTGACTTAACATCTCGCATTTGTAGACAATGCAGACGCATTGCTCGAATTCAGTGACAAGTCTATTTACTTCTGTTCAACAGAATGATTATTGGTATTTCTTGCCATTATCTTTGCGTAGAACGGTCTTGCCGTTTATTCCATTTTAAATTTGCTCCTCCCATGTCATTTCTGCACCACCCTATGGTTGACTGGTAGAAAATGCCTCAGGCATTAAGTCCGCCATGTAATATTTTGTTGCAAAAGTTTAAAATAAATAAATACCAGTTGATAGAGCGTCGATAATTACATATCTGCATCCATAACCCCATTTTTGATAAAAAATGTATTTATCGTGTTTTACTAGTAACCAGACGATATGCTTAATATTATTTTCATCCCCCCATCTCGGAAAGAGTATTTTTGCTCTTCGATATCTGAGTGCAAAAGCCGTTTTTATCCCCTAGAGGATAAAGTAAATTGAATTTAGAACATCGTGTGCACTAAGTTTGTGAATTCAAAACATCATTAAACCTATTTGCTTCTACCTCCATGGTGCCCAATTTATCAGTACTGTAGCAACCGAGACTCCTTGCTCGGGCATACTTACTGGCAGCCACCGTGGCCTGCATTAAAATATAGTAGAAGAGAAAAAAGAAGAACACCGCGGACTCGGTGACGGGTCGCGACGACGAATTGATTGTTATTATTTCATGTTGAAAGTAATATAAATATTTAAAGCTATAAAGCATTATTATTCGATACAACCCCCCGTTCCTTAAGTAACGACCCAGCGGGGTGTTACAGTACACAAGTTACTAACACCAACATTACAGTACCTAACAAAAATATTACACTTAGTAACTGTAGCAACGTTATTTCAATTTTTCTTAATTTTACCTAATAATAATAATTATTATTCTTAATACTTACCTTTCATAATGTAATACCTAAACTGAAATAAAAGTATCTTGTGATTGTAAATGTTTTTTTTGCATTTAGTCATTTCCTCGCTGAGGTGGGATGAAAAGTTAGGTGTTGCACTCGAGTGCAAAGATTTTTCACCTGGTGCTCTTTTGATTCCCTCGCTAACGCTCAGATTTCTAATTTTTTTAGAATCCTTTGCTTGCTCGGTCATCAAAATTGAGCACGCGGTTAAAAAACAACTTTGCACTCTTGTATAACAAATAACTATTAATGATCAGGTCAATTGACCGGAAATGGCTTAGTTCCTCAGCGTAGAGGATTACGGGTAAAGTAAGCTTCACATACCACCTTCATGAAGTCTGGAAATCATCAAGCGTTTCTAGCTTCGTTGTCTAGCAAAAACAAAGCCGCTCCAACCTGTATGCTCTTAATCATCAGGCCGTCGATCTCCGGGTCGTCTACTAAGAACGGCCTCCTGTCTCTCCGCTGGTGCTGCACGAACGCTTGAAGGTCCGCCCCGAAGGCGTCCGCGGCGGGCGCCTCCGCCCCCGCTGTCGCTTGCTCACATCGCTCAAGGAGGAGCGCCAGGAGCGGAAAGAGGGGGTGTCTGGAAGCAGAAGTGGTGTGCGTGTGATTATAACGGTTGCCCAACGGTTTAAATGCTTCGCTATCCCATTCATTCATCTACAACCGCATTTTGGAGCTATGCGAAATTAAGAGATGCTCTTTGAGAATTGCGAGGCTCAAGATATTTTTTTTTTTTTTTGGACCACAAACAGGTTTACGATGTTTGATTTATAATATGACTATACTTATAATAAATTATTTATTGTAAGCTCAACATCGCTGGTCACAATTTATGAATTAAGGAGCTTATTTAAGTGGAGTTATACATGTACTTTTTTATACTATTTAAAAAATATACTTATATAAAAAAAAATAATGCATCCATATGCTATGACAAATAGTGGACATCTGTGTCCGTACTGCCAAGTGCATAAAACGCTACCACAGACCATCTCAACATCAGGTACAGTCAACCACATCAATATGCATGCACATTGTTTCAAGATTTTTCAAGAGGTTTCAAGATTCGCTCACTTCTTTTGACGTGGAGCTATAAATTTACGGAGACGTTTATGGAGGTACTAAAGTAGATATATGCGAATGTGATGCACCTTTTACAACAATTTATAACTCTATTCTTATTATTTTTTATTTTATTTTTAATTTTATTAAGTACTGCTGGCACCCGTTTAACTTTTGAAAACGTCTTACTTGACCGCCACAGGTCAGGCAGTGCCTAGTGTGGGGTCATAGAAAATCTCAGCCTCCTTGAAAATTATGCTTATGTTTAGGTTGTTGAAGAAATCGATCGATTAGGTAAGCTCTCTAATTGGATCTCTTTGCCAATGGCAACATATTGTAAAATGTAGTATTGGCAACTCTTGAGCTGTCACTTCCTTTTGGTTAACCTTTCTATCTACCACGCAACTGCACCTTGTGAAGACTAATAAATGAAGAAATCTTTTGCTGTGTTTCTCGCGACCTCCAATATCATTGTAAGGATTAACAGCTTTCTATCCGAATAATATATAGTATTCAAGAAGTTAAGTTGTTTTTTGTTCCTGACAACCTGCTTGCATAGCGAAGGCGGTCTGCCCCTTTGACCGTCTTCACAACAGGTTATGGGCCCAGGCCTTGCTATATGCGCTGGATTAGGCCTTGCAAAGCTAAGGTTGTGTCAGGTATCAAAACGCGGAAGGGATCCGTTCGCCACAACATAACCTATCGTCAATTCGACGCTATTGTTGCCTCGTTGTTCCGAGGTAGGCTGTTACGTAACGATAACTAGCACGTGGCGATATCATGACGAACACGGAGAATACCAGTGGACGGATCGGAAATGGTAATGGAATGGGAGGCGCAGGACCAATAGGAGCGGTAAATTATCATGCGGTCACACCACTTGAGGGCGCATCCAATTGGCAGACATGGAAATTTCAAATGAGAATGGTGCTCACACTCGAAGGCTTATGGGCATGTGTCTTAGGAACTGATACAGAAACTTCACGCATGGAGCGCGCGTTAGCCAGAATATGTTTAAGCGTGAAATCTCACTGTATTCAATACGTTCGTGACGCAACCACGCCGAAAAATGCATGGGATAACCTCAAAAATATATTCGAAGATAAAAGTCTTTATAGACGTGTCATATTGCTGCGACAACTGCATCGGGTAGACTTCAATCAATATAATTCAATGGCAGAATACATAGAAGCTATTATGGGAAATGTACAACAATTAGCTGACATCGGAAAAACCATAGAAGATGGTGAGATAGCCGAGCTGTTGCTTAGCGGACTGCCGATGGAATATGATGTTTTAGTTTCAAATCTGGAATCAGCAAGCATGACCAGCACACTTTCCAGCGAGCTAGTCAGAACCCGTCTACTACAAGAAGAATTTAGGAAACAAACCACTTCACAAAGCGGGCTAGCGGAGCAGCAGACGGCCTTTATTTCCAAGGATTTGTCCTGCCATTACTGTAAAAAGAAAGGGCATGTTAAGGCAAAATGCTTCAAGCTTAGAAGAGACCAGAAGAAGAAGATGCCCCAGCAGACCCTAGTTGCCATGAAGGACAAGCAACTATCTCAAGAATGGATTGTCGACAGTGGATGTACGCAGCACATGACTAATTGTAAAAATAATATGTATAATTTTAAATTTACAAAATCTAAAATTACAATTGCCAATAATAGTAAAATCTATAGTGTTGGAATAGGTAATATTGATATTCAATTGAATAGAATAGATTTGACTCTTTGTAATGTATTGTATGTGCCCCAATTATCAAATAATTTATTATCTGTGACCCAATTGACAAAACAAGGTTTGCAAGTTAGTTTTATTGGTAGTAAAGGTTATATTAGAGAAAAGGATGGCAAGCTTTTGGGCACTGCTTCTAAAATAAACAATGTTTTTGTGTTGGACAAAGTTGGAATATGTAGGTGTGTTTCGCAGGTCAACTCCACATCAAGGACCAACCAGCGGAGTGGTCCACCACCACAACTCTGTAATGCAGCTGCAAGTGTGTCAAGTAACACTTGGCACAGACGTCTCGGCCACCTCAGTGCACGTGGTATGTATGCTTTGAAGAATGGTTTGGTTTCTGGTATATCATTTCAGGATGAACAGGACCATGGCTTGAAGAACTGCGTGGCTTGCCTAGAGGGTAAGATGAAGGCCACGTCTTATCCAAAGGGAGAAGCTAAGCGAGCCAGCCAACTTCTACAGCTTGTGCATTCTGATGTATGCGGTCCGATCTCTGAAAGCAGTTGGGGAGGTTCACGTTATCTGCTTACTTTCACTGACGATTGTTCTCGAAAAACATTTGGATACCTAATGTCTTTAAAAACAGAGGTAATGTCATATTTTGTTCAATTTAAGACTTTAGTTGAGAAGCAAACTGGACAGTCTATAAAGTGCCTACGTTCAGATGGCGGTGGCGAATACTGCAATGTCAGATTTGCTGAATACTTGAAAAAGGAAGGTATTATTCATCAGGTAACAGTACCTTATTGTCCTGCTCAGAATGGCGTCAGTGAACGCCTCAACAGAACGCTCATGGAGAAGGCTAGATGCATGCTGCAGGAAAGTGGCCTAGGTAAGCGCTATTGGGGAGAGGCGGTGATGACCGCAATCTATTTAAAAAATAGAAGCCCTACTGCTGCTGTACCCGGATTCACACCTGAGCAACTCTGGACAGGTTCCAAAGTGGACTTAAGTCATTTGAGAGTTTTTGGTTGCATTGCCTATGCTCTCATACCTGAGCAGAAACGTACAAAGTTAGACCCTAAAAGTAAGTTACATATATTTGTAGGGTACAGTGAGACCACCAAAGGTTACCGTCTAGCTGATCCATCCCAGCCAAAGAAAGTTATTATATCTCGTTCTGTGATATTTTTAGAAAATCAATTTTATAATGCAATGACATTGAATAATAATAATAATAATAATGAAGATATTTGTGAATTTAATCAATATTATATTTATAATGGAAATAATATGAATGTATCTTCATGTAATAATTTAAATAATGTTTCTGATAATGATAATATTGTTAATCAGAACATTTCTGCAGTATCAGGATCAATGCCAGAAGCCTGCCAGCCGGAAAAGGGCGAGGACCTCAGCTTTCAGTCTCCGCTTGGAGAAAGCATGGAGTCTTTCTCATCTTGTGATGAGGAGGAGGATCCAGTTGCAGAGGAAGCGGTGATCAATCCAGAGGTACAGGTCTCAGTGTCTGGACGTCCCATTCGAAGCACGCGTGGTGTTCCACCTAAAAGGTATGATGACTTCAATCTCTCTGATGTCTCGCTGCTGGTCCAGGAAGGCGGCTGTCTGGATGAGCCGACAACTTACGAAGAGGCCGTGTCAGATCCTGATGCTATGCATTGGAAACATGCGATAAAAAAAGAGTATGATTCCCTCATCAATAATGGAGTATGGAGGTTGGTAGATAGACCTGTGGATAAAAATATAATAAAATGTAAATGGGTTTTTAAGAGAAAGCATGATGCTTCCGGCGAGTTTACACGCTATAAAGCACGCCTAGTTGCCCGTGGTTTCTCTCAACAACCAGGTGTTGATTACAATGAAACTTTTTCTCCGGTTGTCCGTCATTCCACTTTGAGATTATTGTTTTCATTAGCAAACTCATTAGATATGGATATAGACCATTTAGATATCACAACAGCTTTTTTAAATGGTGACTTAAAGGAAACCATTTATATGGAGCAGCCTATAGGTTTTTCTAATAATAATAAAAATAAAGTTTGCCTCCTTCTCAAAAGTATTTATGGACTTAAACAGTCTTCTAGATTGTGGAACTGTAAAATTAGTGAATTATTATCAAAAAATGGTTATTTTCAAAGTAGGTGTGAACCTTGTGTTTATGTAAAAAGAAATAGTAAAGAAATGATAATAATAGCATTGTATGTTGATGACTTATATGTTTTCAGCTCAAAAACTTCAAATAAACAAGAGCTATTTCAATTATTAGAAGCTAATTTTGATACTCGAAAATTGGGTTCTCTAAAAGACTGTTTAGGTATGAAAGTAACTAGGGATAGAAATAAGGGAATTTTAATACTTGACCAGTCTAATTATGTTAAGAGATTATTAAATAAATATGGGATGCAGAACTGCAAATCTGTCTCTACACCTATGTCTGTAGGTTGTAAATTAAATAAAGCTGAAAAGCCACTTGATGAAAATGTTTATAATTACAGGCAATTGATAGGTCATTTGATGTATTTATGTGTATGTACAAGACCAGATATTGCTTATGCTTGTAGCCTTTTGAGTCAATTTAATAATTGTTTTGATATGTCACACTGGGTATGTGCTAAGCGTGTACTGCGTTATTTGGCTGGAACAATCAATTACGGTTTGTTATTCACAAAAGGTAATAATTGTAATAATAGTTTAATTGCTTACGCAGATGCAGATTGGGCAAACAACCCTGTAGACAGAAGGTCCTACACAGGTTTTGTTATAAAATTTAATAATGATTCAATAAACTGGGAAGCCAGAAAACAGCGCTGTGTAGCACTTTCTAGTACAGAGGCAGAGTATATAGCGATGGGTGAAGTTTGTAAAGACATTTGTTTCATAAAAAACTTATTGTTTGAAATTTTGAGTTTGAAGTTAAATATTACTTTGGTAAATGATAATCAGGGTGCACAGAAGTTGTTACAGATCAAAGAGTTTTCACATAAAAGGACTAAGCATATTGATCTCAGGCATCACTTTGTTAAAGATTTTGTAGCTGAAAATAATGTTAATGTTATATACTTACAAACAGATAAGATGATAGCTGATGTAATGACAAAGCCTTTGAGTTTAGTAAAGCACTCTGAATTTGTTAATAAATGTAATGTTGTAAAGTTCAAGTAGTCAAGTTGATTTTGTAAAGTTGAACATGTAGAGTCCTCATGTAGAGACAGATGTTATTAAGGATGGAGTATGCGTAAGATTTTGTCATTTTTTTTTAAATCTTTTGTGTAACATCTCTGGGGCTTTATTGTAATATAATGATTATATTATTGGTAGAGCCATTATAGAGCTTAAGAGGAAGTGTTGAAGAAATCGATCGATTAGGTAAGCTCTCTAATTGGATCTCTTTGCCAATGGCAACATATTGTAAAATGTAGTATTGGCAACTCTTGAGCTGTCACTTCCTTTTGGTTAACCTTTCTATCTACCACGCAACTGCACCTTGTGAAGACTAATAAATGAAGAAATCTTTTGCTGTGTTTCTCGCGACCTCCAATATCATTGTAAGGATTAACAGCTTTCTATCCGAATAATATATAGTATTCAAGAAGTTAAGTTGTTTTTTGTTCCTGACAACCTGCTTGCATAGCGAAGGCGGTCTGCCCCTTTGACCGTCTTCACAACATAGGTAACACTATTTTCCACTGTATTTTTAAGTTTATAAGTAAGCATTTATCAAATAAATTTATTTGTATTTGTATTGTATTTGTGTAATGAAAATGTAGGTGTCTGATGGATAGACTGAGTGAAAGTTGATGAAGAAGGAGTAAATATATTTTGTATGGTCACCCTACATTAGAAAAAATATTGTTATTACACTAAACTAGTTTGTCTATTAACTAATCAATCAGTTAAATGAAACAACTTTTACGGATCTACTCGCGTTTATTTTACACATTACTTTATAATGTTTATCCTGACGTAAAAGTTGGTTCATTTAAATGTGTAGTGTTCGCGTAAACTTTAGAAAACAATATGTAATCAATCAGTCTTAAAAGATTCTATATTGACCAACCAGACTAAAGATTATCTTTAAACTAACCATTCTTAAAAGATTCTTTATTGACTGCACAGTAGCTTACTACATGTGGGATGAATTCCCACACTTGATGATATATGATAAAAAAAACCGGCCAAGTGAGTGTCGTACCACGCACAGTGTAGGGTTCCGTAGCCCATCTCAATAATGCGGACTCTGAGAAGAGGGCTTTTATGAACATTTAGTTAACGATGGCTCATATACTTAACTGTAGTTCCCAATGAGGAATTTGTACTGCGCCAAGTACATTTTATAAGTTGGTCGACTGTTACTCATAATTCATAAACTTGTAAATCCTACTTAGCTGTGATAGTTTTCCTCTTAACTCCGTCATATATACAACTACCGTGAATTTTTTCACGTATCCAAAAACAACCATTTGGCTGGCAGGGGGGGGACACTTGACTCTAACAAAGTTTTGTACTTTATTGGTTAACTAGCTGTGCCCTTCGGTTTCACCTGCGTTAATTAGCGACTGTTCCACTCCTATTAGTCATAGCGTGATGTAATATAGCCTATAGCCTTCCTCAATAAATGGACTATTCAACACAAAAAGAATTTTTCAATTCGAACCAGTAGTTCCTGAGATTAGCGCGTTCAAACAAACAAACAAACAAACAAACTCTTCAGCTTTATAATATTAGTATAGATAGTTCACAAACGGATACCTCAATCAAGAAACTGTTTCCACAAACCCGCAATATTTTTAAAATTGCTATTCAACGACTCCACACACTATGGGGTAGACAAGAAAAAAAAACATCCCTACTTCACGTGTAGGGGAGGTAACCTAAAAGAATATATTTTTCAAAATTTTACTGCACCACTTTGTCGGTGTAATTAATACCTATATCCATGCCAAATTACAGCTTTCTAGTACTAAGAGTCTATAAGCTAGGCTGGGGACAGACAGACAAACGGACAGACAGACAGACAGACGGACATGGCGAAACTATAAGCTCCTTGTTGATTCCTTGTTGATTGATCCCCTATAACAGAGTGTGCACTGAGCTCGATATTTTTCAAGTGCTAATTGCTTAAGAATAACTTGTTTAAAATTACTTTTAACTAAAACACTGTATCTATCTAATGCTGCATGTTGATAATGTACTTTATTTTTTATTTTAATGCCGTGTACAATATCTAGGTTAACAAATTTACAAAGAACTTAAAATGTAAATGTGATATGACAAATCGAATGTTACAGTTTGTTATCTGTTTTTGTACCTATCTAATAAATAAATAAATAAATAAATAAATTACGAAACCCTAAAAATGATTAAAGGTTGTTTGAATATGACAATTGATATATGATATTTCGATAATAAGTGAAGAACGCTAAGTTAATAAAATTAAATGTAAATAAAATTGCGTAAAATAAAATTCTTTTTCTATGACAGAAACCACTTTAACAGGTACTAAATACAAGATAAAATTTTCTCTAGAAAAAATCGATCAGCCTTAAGAAGCTCGAGTGGAAATCGAACCCACAACTTTGGATAACCAGTCCAATGTCTTTTTCTAGTAAAACAATATCCTGTAACTATACATAGCATTGTGAATAAAAAAAAAATATGTTTATTTTCCCATCACAAAAATAGGTACATTTGAGTAACTTATTTACTAGAAATTTAAATAGCATCCTATATTTGTGAGAGACTAGTGCCTGATAAAGGTTTCAGAAAAAAAGAAACCTACAGTTCGCCAGGCCCTCCCTGCAAATAGTAACTATTTATTTTAATAAAGTACATACTTAACAAATTTTTATCAAGAAGAAAAACAGACCGTAACAAATGAGAAACAGATAACCTGTTTGAGTATACATAATGAATGCAACATTTCAAATAATAAAAAAGTAAAAATAATTAAAAAAAAAATAAAAAAATGCTTTAGAGCGACATTAGTGCCATCTATCCAAAGGTATTTGCAACCGATGAAATTCAAAAAATCAAAAAGCAGTGACCAAATTCAGCGCTCACGTCAGTCTTTCCGGTAGCATAATGGTCAGTGCAGCCGCCCGGATTGCGGAAGACCCAGGTTCGATTCCTGGCTGGGTCGGGTGGGCGTTAAATTTTTTCACTGTATTTAATATAAATATTTAAAATAAAAAAATCCAAATAATAAAAACTTTCAAGGTTTTAGTTATACTAAACTTTCTCACTTATACACAGTCCTATTGTAAAAAGTTTATTTATTGACTATTGTGACTAAGCCAGACTAAACAGTGACGACCTCTGTGGTCGAGAGGTTAGCGCGGCGGGTCTGGCGTCGCGCCATCTCTGAGGTCCCGGGTTCAATTCTCCCGGTCGGGTCAATTTAGAGAAAACTGTTTTTCTGAATTGTTTTCGGGTCTGGGTGTTTTTCTATGTTTATGTATATTTATCCGTTATCTAGTTTAACCATATTAACGAGTTTCAATAGAAGCTTATCTTGGGCTAGATAATTGGTGTGAGCGTAATTCTATTGACTAACTAATAGTTAATGGATGGTCTCACTTGTACACGGGCCTCTTGTCCGCCTCGAACTGCGCCTGCCCCCCAACCGCCTAACTCTTACGCTTTAGATCGCTTTGAAGGCGAAGCCCTCGCCTCGCCTTCTAATATAATATCGAAATATCTGGGGGTCGACCGCCTTACTCTCTCGCTTTCGTTCGCTTTGAAGGCGAGGCGAGGAGGAGGCGTCATCTTGTCATTTCGAAAGCAATATGAAAGCAATATCGAAAGCTATAGGCTTTCGATATTATTTGATATTATATTAGAAAGCGAGGCGAGGGCCTCGCTTTCAAAGCGATCGAAAGCGAGAGTGTTAGGCGGTTGGGGGGCTGGTCGGCGTCTGCGGGCACGCTAGTAAGCTAACAATCTCTCTCTCTCTGTATATCTCCCTATGTCTGTATCTCTTTCTTTTTATTGACTTACAAGACTAATAAGTTTCTCTATTGATTTGCAAGACTAAAAAGTGGCTCTATTGACTAATTACTCTATGGTTAATGCCTAATGGCCTCACTTGTACACGGCCCTCTTGTCCGCCTCGAACTGCGCCTGGTCGGCGTCGGCTGCGGGCGCGCCTCCGCCCTGCATCCCGACGATCACCACTTGTGCCGCATCTGGGGGTGAAGATGTTTCACTGTAGCAACAACAACCAACCACACGTTTTTATAAAATGAAATAATTTATTGCCTCAAAAAATTACAAACAAACAAAAACACTAAAAGTAACGCAGGGTCAGAGGCAAAAGGGAATAAATAAAATAATAAATAAAAATACTTTTATTAAATAAAAGAGTTACAACAGTATGTGTACATTTATTACTAGTAGTCCCCAAACTGGGTAATCCTGTCTATGGAGACTTACATTGGTAGTAAATATATTTTGTCTATGGCTAAGTGTACCTACAACAAAAGAATTAAAAAGGACTTGGCGGGAAAGTGAAGAGTCATGTCTGCGGATTTGTTTTATTTTCTAAAATTTGTGTTATGTCGAATATTAATGAGTAATAATGGTGGATCATTAACCGTTAAGTGTTCGTGAGCGTGCATGAGTGTTGGCAAATGAAACAAAACAGTGCATGGTCACTTTTCAAATTCTCTCAAGAAGTCTCGCCTGAGGATTTAGTAAAGCCCACCATCTTTACTGAGATACTCGAGGGGTTGGGGGGGGTATATCATTTCTCACTTCTTATTTCTATTATCATTCATCACCATCATACATGAAAGAAATTAATATTGTTTATTTAAGTATTGTAAGACTTTTTCATTGGCTAAATGCTTGTGCAAAGCCATTAAAAATAAAAAAAAATATTAAAATTATATATATATTGTAAACTATATATATGTATACTAAAGGAGTTAGTAGGTATATATTTTCTATTTAGCTTAAGAAAAGGGATCGTAATCTCATCAACTCCAGGGGAAATGGCACAGCTTTCACTGAGGTTTTTTCAGAGCTGGTTTTCAGCCGTTCCCCCTTTCCCTGAGATGAAGGCAAGAGATTAGTTTGTCAGTCACGAGCATTAACATGAATAAAGCTGGTAATGCTCTCAGGGAGAGACTTAAAGATATTAATATAATGACAGTTACATCACAATATATTTACGAGAACCGAATGTATCTTTATTAAAATATTGAAACTTTTTCTAAAACACAATTGGCTAACACAACAATGCTACAAACATTGATGTTATGGCGACATATTTAGATAAGATGGTGGTAGCTAGCCAGGCGGACAAACAAGCCCTACCACCAACCAAACCGAGTACACAAAGGTGTACCTACCCCTCGCTGGAAATCCCGGGACCGCTGGGCCTAGTGGTCCTAATCACTAGACCACAGAGGCGGTTAATTACGAGTTATTATATTGAGAATTATTTAATATCTATTACAAGTGCGTCTTCCTTTAGACATTAAACATTCTCGAACGGTAACTAGGTACAGTAAAATCTCTTTATTCGCGGGGTATATGTTCCATAAATATGGCGCGAATACAGAAACCGTGAATACAGAATGGTAATTTATATGGGTTTATAGGGGATACGTTCCTAGGTGCCAAAATAAAAAACACAAATATATAAGATAATCAATTTTATTGATGTTATTGAACATTTTTATTAATCATTATCCTCAGGCTTAGGCAATGGTTTGAAGAATTTTGTTATTTTCTCTTGCTTGGCAGTTTTTAATAGCTCCGACAAATCAGACTGATACTCAGCAGTCGCATTAGCAATTTGCCTCTTAAAATTAAGACTTCGTTCCATAGATGGATCAATGTTCACAAAGAAATCGCAAAGCTCATTTGCCATTCTTAAACCTTCACTAAGATTTTTCAGAGTAAATGTCACATTTTCAGTGCTAGTGGAAGCCTCTTCTTCAATGGGCTGTAAATATACTTTATTCCTTCAGAAATAAGGTTGCTTTCTTCTGTTTGTTTACATTTTCAAAAACGCCGACCGCGGTGTTTGCGGCAAATGCGACAAAGGCGCCTTAGGTCAAAGTGCTCGGCGGTACCATTTGACGGCACTTGCAAAAGATATTGCGTTAAACACCTATTGGAATTTTGTATGAAATTTTAGATCCGCGAATAAAGAAATTTTTTGCCGCGAATAAAGAAATTGGGTTGCATTTTTTTAATCCGCGAATAGTGAAAACGCGAATGACGGAAGCGCGAATAGGGAGCTTTTACTGTATACCTATATAAAGAAATAGTAAAATGCATACACGATTGTTTATTACCCTGTGTGGTGCCGGGGATAAAGAATTGCACCACCCCATCTCTTCCTGTGGGTGTCGTAAAAGCCGACTAAGGGACCATTCCAGAGGATGGGTAGCAGCATCTCTCTGAGGTTACCCTCAACCTACTGCGATCGCCAACCCGCCTGCCAAGCGTGGCGATTACTGCAAATACCCCTCATATCCTTGGGGGAGGCCTTAGTCCAGCAGTGGACGTCTTTTGGCTGAGATGATGAGATGATGATGATGAAACACGATTATAATTCAAAAACGCCACGAGAGAACGGGCCGCATAAATAAACCCGCGTGGAGCCCAGTGCCGTGTTTTAAACCTTACCCGTTGTTAAACCTATAATATTGGTTAAAGCTAAACTTTAATATAGTGTAGGATTTTGGAAAGAAAAAAGAAATGTATAAAAATGGTGTAACTTTTTTTGTGCTTTTAGTATACACTTAAATATTATAATGAAACATTGAATTACTTGCTTTAAATGTGTTATGATGACCGTTTGTTTCTGAATACTAACTAAATAAAAAATAAACGATATCTAATGTTTGTACGCGTATGTATGCGTAAAGAGAGCAACCGTCGCAATTAATACAGCTTAATAGTGGCACCTAATTCCACCCCTTCGCAAACCCTCTTTAAAAGCCAATTCTACGAAATTAATTCCGTATACACCCCAAAAAAGCGTAAGGCCAAGATACCAGGGGTATTTTATATCAATCTACTGGCAACACTTGTGATGAATGCGATCTCGAGACGCGTGGTGCTTTTAATATCTGTTTTTATTGCCCGCGAGTCCGTGAGCGGAGTTATGGCTGTGTTGCCAACTTATATTTACCAAGTATTGCGGTTAGTTTTCCTTTGTTTTGTTGGTTGATGGTTTTATTAAATGTTTTAAGTAGAAATTGTGTAAACGTATTTGTTTTCGACATTTCTTTTATTAGGCATATTGGTGCATGTGTAAAATCAGGGTGCATTTGTTTATGATGTAGCGATGACTTGATTTCAATAATGGCGGCCTTTGTCCAGAAGTTGGGCATTAGATACTTTTTGTGTTCCCAGATGAGTATGTGACGGCTTTACATATAGATAGATAGCTATCAAAAACATCAACATGGATATATTGAACTCAAGATCCAGCAAGTGCTTAAAAAAGCAGTGGAACTTGCGCTTACTTAGATACCTATAACGATACAACCCTTTCCATATTGCTTATATCGTACAAATGTAGAACTAGAAGTCTACCTTCTAGGTAGGTAGGTATTTTATTTATTTATTTATTCTTTATTGCACAATAAAATAAAATAAAGTACAAAAGGCGGACTTAATGCCAAATGGCATTCTCTACCAGTCAGCAGTATGTAGAAGTGTTATTTAATATATTTTTTTAATTCTTTTTTTTTTCTTTCTTTTTTATAAAATTATTAGTCATAAAAGTAAGTATTATTGTTTTGTACTAAACTAAATGATATGTCAACATTTATTGATTACCCATTTACGTACATATCTATTAAACACGCCTTGTTAGCCCAGTGTGGCAAGGCGCTTGGCGCGAGGTTCTGAATTCCCAGGGTGGGCAAAGTATGTGTTCAAGTTTGGTTTATTGTTCTGAGTAATTAACTTTGTCGCATCTGTCATTTGACGTCACATCCGCAGCCCAGCCCGCCATTTTGGTGCAAACTTAACAAAACAAAACGCGCGCCAATAAATCGGCAACTTCGCGCTTGTCTATGGTACGTGTGTATTGTTGTAAATATTCGAAATTCGAACGGCTGTTTACGGACGCGGGCGGCATCGGAATGGGCGAGTTATCCGCGAGCGCGAGTGGTTGGGGGGTCGTAATCGATGTATCGATAGACAATTGAGTTCACATTTTTTTAATTGTTAACAAGTAGGTCCGAGTCATCATCAGGCTATAAACATTACAACAGAGGGTTTATGAATTAAATATTGTATTTTAATTATTAGTTATTACTACGGGCATGGCCTAATAATGCTGATATTAGTCCTTACTACGTTCAAACACTAACACCTGTTTGCACAAAACTTATGAATAGCCTAAGTCTTGGCTTAACTACTACCCAGTCAAGTTAACTCGGCACCTGGCTCGAAAACATCGCTTACACTCAGGTGCCGACTTAACTGACCGGGTAGTAGTTAGGCAAAGACTTAGGCGATTTATAAGTCTAGTGGTAAGTTCGGATGAGCTCAAATATGGATGCACCTCTTTACCCGGCATCCACAACTACTGAAGAACTGGTTATCTTCTATTAAACAGTCATATGATAGTTTATTTATTTATTTTATTTAATAGGACAACCAATAAAATTAACACAAATACAAGCAAAATTGTTTTCAAACAAAAATAGACTTAAAGATACACAACGATGATACTAACATTGAAATTAAACTACTTTTACGGATCTACGTCATAATTTCAATAGAGAAGATGGTTGGGATTTACCACCGGCCTGGGATCCCATCATACATACTCTTCGATCAACAATACACTAGATAA
This sequence comes from Eudonia mercurella, assembly GCA_963082485.1. Classification (NCBI taxonomy): domain Eukaryota; kingdom Metazoa; phylum Arthropoda; class Insecta; order Lepidoptera; family Crambidae; genus Eudonia; species Eudonia mercurella. The sequence continues at coordinate 7,823,271 of OY720052.1, read as the reverse complement.
CCGGTCAGGGTGTCAAAAACGGCCGAGCGAATAACGCCTCACATTCAAAGTGGGGTCTTATTTCTATTTAGTTCGCTGTTGACTGCGCCAACATGATGACGTACCACAATGCATCAGTGTATTCAAAAACTGTAAAAATAACTATCGAAATAAAAATATATCGGAAGGAATATCATACTTTCGGTAAGTAAATGCTTTTTCATAACATAAATAATAAAATACCTAACTGTTTTTATGAAATAACAATCTTTAATTTTTAAAACCAACCCACGCGCCAACATTTGCTAATGTTTGGCCAACGAAATTACTAAGTGCGACTCCCTAATACTCTGTTCGGAGCAAGTAAAGTCAATAATGCAAAAATTCGAAATGAAGTAAGTAACATTTCGTGTCTGCCATTTGCTGTTTTATTTTTATGTTATAAGGTCGAATTTGGATGTAAAGGGTCTTTGTATATATTTTTAAATACACAAGTGTTTATTTAAATTTCTTATCTCTTTCTGTCGTTTTCGACGTAAGATCGTAAGTGAATGTCTTAATAATCAAAACTGTGCTTTATTCCTTGCAAAAAAAGTATAAATTAGGTTGAAATTATCAAAACTTAGGATAGTTTTTCTCCATTTATAGTAAAGTCAGCCAGTGCCATATTTGAGATTTGTTTTAGTTCGTGAGGCGGTATCTAGTGTATTGTTGATCGAAGTACATACTATTAAATCCCACCCCCAACACCATACTGCCACTAGACCAAAGAATACTGTAAGCTCTTACTGCGTGAAATGGAACGCAGGTGATTACATTAAAATGAGGGTATACAAGCTGCCAACTAATTATGAGACGACCAACACCTGTCTCCCTGTGACCACGGACCCTGCGAAGAATTCGAAACGTCAGGATAAACATTAAACCAAATTAATGTGTAAAACAAACACGAGTAGATCCTTAAAAGTAGTTTCATTTCAATGTGTAGTGTTCGCGAAAACTTTAGAAAACAATATTTGATACCAACATTATGTTTATAGAGACACATAGATAAAACGTTGGTAGCAAACCTACTTAATGATACTTAAAACAAACCCTGCATTCAATTAAACCGACTACAACATCTATTTATAAATTTTGTAATACTAAGCTACATTTCACAATAAAGTATACTATTACTTTTACTATTACAATTGTGCGCTCCACGTTATGAATTGACCTCGGGACCTCTAGGTCTGACCGGTGGTCTATCCACTAGATCAAAGGTGGTCAAAGCGTCTTATAACAAGCCCTACTACCACAAACAAAACAGGGCACCACAGGTGCGGTAATTTTGTTTTGAAAAATATGTTTTGATCGTCTTTAACATATATAATAAAACGAAACGAAAATATCGATACAATAAAACGCAACGCTTCACTAACCGTTGCCTCACAACGACACTTCGTCTGGAAAAATAGACATTTCTAGAATGCTGTTAGAGTGGCGCGTGAATTATTTAGATTTCAGTCTGGTGTTTGGTGCCTTTGACTTTTGTCAAAGCATGTTACTAGACTGTGTAGATGGGAGTCTTTGCCGTCCACAGCCGAAAAAAAAGTGTGCACAGAAGAGTACACTACCGAATTTGAATTTGGAACCTCGTCTTGCGGCACGGCAAGTTAATTTCTAATTCATTGCGCGTTATACTACGGCTGTCTTAAAACTGTAACAGAAATAACGCAATGAACAGAGAAATTGCGTTGCAACGCTTACTGCCAGTGGTCGTGATCGTGGTAACCGCATTGCAACATTTGAAATGCGCATGATTTTGATTTATACAAAGTTAGAGCAACGCATATGTTGAAAGTAAGAGTAACCTTTTATTGGAGAGTATTTTCTGTTTACCTCAGACGGTCTTTACAGCGTCACGAGACTTTTTTTGGGGTTGAGAAACTTAAAGGGTTCCTCAAACCGTATGACCGAAACACCGTCAGAGGATTTTTAGAGAAAATGGCATCATTCAGCTTCCTGCTAAAGTTAAGACATATAAAACATTTGTATGGTATATAATTATATTCTATTGCCGCATAAAGAAACCAGCGCTTAAGTCTAGTAACATAAAACAAATAAAATAAAATCAAGAAAGTACCAGCACACAATTTCTATTAAAAACATCAGTTTGACAGGTGCCAAGAAGTTTCTCAACTGACGAAACTTCTAAAACTTAGTATTAAATTTGCATTATAATGATGTTTCCTTATTATGTAATGAAAAAATATAAGTTGTTTTAAGAAGTTGTTAAATTACATTAATTATGCACCTATTCAGCGGCTCCCTTCGTCCGCGTGAGTGCCCGTAAACCGTGATGGTATCACTGTCTCAGCCAGCTTGTTAAAACAGTCAAATGCCTGGTTTTGTAGTTGAATCAGTCATCACCATCATCATCAACATCAGCTCATTTTTTATGTCCCCACTGCTGGAGCACGAGCCTTCCCTATGGATGTATAAGGAGAACTGGCCATAAACCACCACGCGGGCCCAGTGCGGATTGATGATTGTTAACGGCTACTAATGCTGCCGGAACCAACGGCTTTACGTGCCTTCCAAAGCACGGACCGGCCTTTGCGAAAATTGCTTAACCCCAGCACTCGCAGACCGGACGCGTTAACCACTGCGCCATCGAGCTCGTCAGTTGAATCAGTATGGCGTTAAAAACATTCAACATCATGGTTGACATAAGACGTCGCTGCACGCGTCTCGGTTTCCGATCCGAACGTAACCTCTCGGAGAATCTAGTAGGCGACGGGGACACGCATGACGTCATTTCCTCTAGAAAACCTCTGACGGTACTTCGTTTCACACGGCCTATTAAGTTTAAGTTTCTTGCTGCCCCCAAACAAGGCAGGCGACATTTTCAGCTTCACCGGACACGCTGAAAATGCCGCCTGCCAGACGCAATAGCAACCTCTCTTTAAAAAAATGTATATTTCACAACCGCTAATAAGACTGCTGCAATACTGCTTGAAGAGCTGTGGTTAACCATAGAGGAAATTAAAAAAAGAGTATTCAGCTTTTTAAAATTTGCTCATTTGGAGCGCCAATCGACAGATACTCAAGGCCGTCACTCGATAATGAAAGAGGAAAGTCACTGTTCCTTTTCCGGGCACGTTCTGGCACTCGAGCGTCTCGCAATTAGTCCAATTTCGGTGTTGCCAGCAACGAGAATGCGTTTTTGACAAATTCTTGTCGAGTGGCGATTAGAGAACAACAGAGTGCCTCTTGGTTTGCAAATTTTGAGTCATACTTAGATTCACGCCTCTTGTATAAGATAATTAATTTACATAATTATTTTTATCCGTGCGTAGACGAAGAAAGAATACCCTTCTCCGCCCCTCTCCTCCGGTGGGTGTCGTAAGAGGCGACCAACGATTTTAGAGCTTCCATATGCTCCACTGCGTGGTAGGGCTTGCCCGTCTGGTTAGTGACCAACCACCGTACGCATGGTGTAAAACCCGTCAGGTTACCGCTTGTCGGTCGTGTTTTGGGATCAGCCAGCGTATAACCACAGCTCGAGTGGATGGTGCTGCGAAGCATTTGGTCTGTGGAGGCTTCCGTCGAACCAGAGCCAGGAGGACCTTGTTAGCCTGCTAACCAGGGAGACCTGTAAAACGGCTGTCCCGCTGGCCGCCCATGGCACAGTACAGGGGCCCAAGCGAGCCTAACCAGCTCGTGAGGCTGCCTCACCATGCCATGCATAATCTCAGGGTGGTTCGTTGTGCCGGTTGGTGACCGGAAGGTGGGGTCCCGGCGGCCATTCCCGGGGGGTTCGGTGTCCCTTCCGTTCGGCGAGTTAATGATACTCATCTGTAGGCAGATGCCTGGTGAAACAGGCCGCCGGTGACGAACTTTGACCATTTACATCGTGGTAGCATTTCCTCGATTCACGTCTCCCTCCTTTTCTCCACCATGACAGCGCCTTACATTAAAATTGGTCCTACAATCACCGCTACAATTAATGGATAATTTATGACTTAATCAACACGCTTGCCAAATGCGGGTTGGTGATCACAAACCCGGGGTATGGATCGGAAAATGCGAACCCCGAACCTCCGGACATCAGCCCAAGTACTTTGAAAACCGACCTTTGCTTAAAACAAATATATTTTAAATACACGACAAAGCAGGGGAAAGGAAAAGTAGGCAAAGGAACGACACGCCTCTTCTTCGTGTCAACGACCCGCCTTTTTAATGTAGGAAAACAGGCAAAGGCATACTGTGTCATACAGCCTATAACAATAAAGGTTTTCGGTCACTAACACTACCAGTGTTAGACTCAGAAATGCCGGGTTCAATTTCCAAAGGTGTTACACTATTAATTTATTGCCTCACAGATTAAAATTTCACGATGGATCCAATAAGTTGAAGCGGCAAAAATGTAACGCTCAAAGCTATAAAGTTATTATATAACCAACTTACATACCCGCTTACAAATCAAATGCTTAGCATAAATAAGCAATAACTACACACAACGACTGCGTGTTTCAAATACTACACATCTGTTTCACATTTAGACTGATACCGTGGTATTGTAAGTTTTTTTTTACATCTTACAAGTAATCACAGTATCTTGATCTCACCTGCCCCCCTAGACAAGTGGCTGATATTATATTTATAAGTGAATGATTATTGTAAGTTTATAAGTCGATACTGGGACTTCTTGGCGGGAAAGTGAAGAATCATGTCTGCGGTTTTGTTTTATATTCTAAAATTTGTGTTACGTCGAATATTAATGTGAAATAATGGTGGATTATTAACCGTTAAGTGTACGTGAGTGTACATGAGTGTTGGCAAATGAAACAAAACAGTGCAACGTCACTTTTTCCACATCTTTACTGAGATATTCGAGGATTTCGGGGGGGGGGTTATATATCATTTCTCACTTCTCATTTCTATTATCATTCATCATCATCATACAGGAGCGAAATTTTAATATTCTCTTAAGCGTCAATCGATCACCTGGTAATTGTAATTTGTTCGCAACAAAATTTGCGTAAAACTGGAAAAAAAAAATAATCATGAAATCAAGTTCTTTTAAAAAACCTCTTATTGGTTTCAATTACTGTAAAATTTTGGAAACAGTGAACTCTTATTTGAACTCGATGTGTGGTATTCGGTACGGACAGACAGTTTGCTTTACTCGTAACGAATGATCGACTCTTAGACGAGGTACGCTGTTAATTAATAGAAAACACAGCGTTTGGGAGATGGGGTAAGTTATAAAATACTCATTTACAATACAGTTCAATAGACGACTTTCGTAGCCGAGTCACAGAAGAGAGATTAGGGCCGCGCTAACTCTTTTTATTTTTTTGTTAATTTTTTTACGGGTAAGCACAGTGTCTTGATCTTACCTGATGTTAAGTGATGATAAGGCCAATTGAGGAGCTCGATGGCGCAGTGGTTAACGGGCCCGGTCTGCGAGTGCTGAGGTTGAGCAACTTTCGCAAAGGCCGGTCATCGGATGGGTGACCAAAAATTTATCATCTCGAGCTCCTCCGTGCTTCGGAAGGCACGTAAAGCCGTTGGTCCCGGCTGCATTAGCAGTCGTTAAGAATCACCAATCCGCACTGGGCCCGCGTGGTGGTTTATGGCCCGTTCTCCCTATCCATCCATAGGGAAGGCTTGTGCCCCAGCAGTGGGGACATTAAATGAGTTGATGATGAAGGCCAATACTACTGAGGCACTGACTATCTTATCTCTAGCTGCCGGAACACAACAATGCTACAAACATTAAACATTGATTTTATGGCGACATAATGGTGGTAGCTAGCCAGGTGGACAAACAAGTCCTACCACCAACCAAACCGAGTACCTACACACACATGTGCTTTAGATACTTACCTTGGAATCGGAACAATGTATGTGATTTTGTCTAGTAATTAAAAATATTTAATAAAGCCATATTTATTTATTTCTTTGTAATATTCTTATTTAGGTTTTTATTTATTACATTTTATTTATATTTGATATTTATAATTTTTTTTTTTATTGGTTTTTAAGGGAAACAAACAGCTTAATATAACACTAGTAATTATGAAGTTAGTATTAAGTTTGTACATAAACTAACAAAGTTTCCACTGCAAAAAAAATACAAACAGTTAAGGAGACATTGAACCAGAAACTCGACTTCTTGGCGGGAAAGTGAAGTGTCATGTCTGCGGTTTTGTTTTATTTTCTAAATTTTGTGTTATGTCGAATATTAATGTGAATTAATGGTGGATTATTAACCGTTAAGTGTTCGTGAGTGTGCATGATTGTTGGCAAATGAAACAAAACAGTGCAACGTCACTTTTCAAATTCTCTCAAGAAGTCTGCCCGAGGACTTAGTAAAGCTCCACATCTTTACTAAGATACTCGAGGGGTTGGGGGGTATATCATTTCTCACTTCTCATTTCTATTATCATTCATCATCATCATACAAGATGGAAATTTTGTTTATTTATTTATAACTTGTAAGAAAAATTACTTTGACACTGGCTAAATGTGCTAACCGCACGAAGCCATCAACTAAAGGAAAAAAAAAAAAACCAGAAACTCAGACAATGGTCTAACAACTAAATAGCAAAAATTGATTATTATAAAAAAAAAAGTAATCAAATAAATATTCTCAAATGAAGTGAAGTAAACGACAGTTTACTCGTTCACCGCGAATATCCATTTCCATATTTCTTCTTCTCGTTGTCTTCGTTACAAATAGACTTTTTGAATTTAAAAGAACTTAGAGAAATTTTATTGTCTAAACTCATAAATGTATGTATCTCAGTATTCTATTTAACAATTAATTTTACTAATGTCTTTTTTATAAAAGCTGTATTTATTAAATGTAAAAAGTGACATGGCGCCACAAAACAAATATATTGTTTTTTCTTAATATTATTTTTCATTTAAATATGGCATCCGCGGAAGACCAGCGTCGTGGCTAACACCAGGACATATGCTGAGCGGAAACCAATTTGGGGGGGGGGGGGTTTGTATACTAAATTGTAAATATTTCAAAAAAAAAAAACCGACTTAAGAAAAAATGAAATAAAGGGTCCTAGGGTATTAGTTTAGCTACACAATGGCGATTTTGAAAATCAGTTAATAATTGTGACCTGTAGGTGGTCCCTTTAGATTTGGTATTGTAGAAAAACAGGTATTTCCGTATATAAAAAGTGGTGTAGACTCTTTGATTATTGATCGATCGTCATGGTAATGGTGTTAAAAGATGCAGATGCAGGCGAGAAGTGCATTCAAGTTGGAATTGTGTTATTTAAAATAAAATGGGTAATTTTTTCGTAAATTGTTTTATTCATTTTCAATGCTCCGATTCTTGCGGAGACTGCGAAATCTGTGATTTTTTTTTCTATTCAATTCTATTCTAATATTAAATAAAATGTATCATTGTAATGATGACTCTAATTTATGTGATTTATTTAACCTTTTTTATTATTAATATTATTATTTAATATTTACTATTCCGACTTTATTATGATTGTATGCATGGGGTCGCGACCTATAATTAAAATGGCACCTGACTGTCGCCGAAATATGCATACTTTGTATTGCTGTATATTTTGTTAGCCGTCCTAAAGAAAAAAAAAAGTAGAACTGTCGAAAAAATTAGTAACTCGATGCTTCTTGGCGGGAAAGTGAAGAGTCATGTCTGCGGTTTTGTTTTATTTTCTAAAATTTGTGTTATGTCGAATATTAATGTGAAATAATGGTGGATTATTAACCGTTAAGTGTTCGTGAGTGTGCATGAGTGTTGGCAAATGAAACAAAACAGTGCAACGTCACTTTTCAAATTCTCTCAAGAAGTCCGCCCGAGGACTTAGTAAAGCCCCACATCTTTACTGAGATACTCGAGGGGTTGTGTGGTATATCATTTCTCATTTCTATTATCATTCATTATCATCAAACAGAAAAGAAATATTGCTAATTTATGTATTACTTGTTAGAAAAATTACTTTGACACTGGCTAAATGTGCTAATTGCACGAAGCCATCAACAAAATGAAAAAAAAAAAAAAAAGTAACTCGATGGCGCAGTGGTTAACGCACTCGGTCTGCAATTGCTGAAGTTAAACCACTTACGCAAACGTCTCGAGCGCCTCCGTGCTTCAGATTGCACGTAAAGCCGTTGGTCCCGGCTGCATTAGCAGTCGTTAACAACCACCAATCCGCACAGGCCCGCGTGGTGGTTTACAGTTCGATCTCCCTGTTTCCATCCATAGCGAAGTCTAGTAACCCAACAGTGATACATAAAATTAGCTTGAGAGAGAGAAAACAGTGTAACGTCACATTTCAAATTCTCTCAAGAAGCCCGCGTCTTAGTAAAGCCCCACATCTTTACTATTACTCAAGGAGTTTGGGGGGAAATAGCGTTCATGATTAAACGTTCATAATTTTCACTTATTGTCATAATAAAAGACAACGATAATATTTTACAATATATTTCTACTTGACACTGGCTATTTTACATATTTGTTACATATTTGTGTAAACCGCACGAAGCTAATAGCTAATAAGAAAAAATGTTAAGTAGATCCGTGCAAAGAGTTGAATTACAAATCGCTAGTTTTCTTTAAGACAGACCACCACATCCGAATATATCGACCGCACGCCTATACAACGATCACTTAGCGTTGTAAACATCTATGGAACTCTTAAAAAGCATTAAAAGGGTGTTAATTGAAACGAACAAGGTAGCTAAACGTTGTGGCCATAGACAAAACTCACCTCTTTGGGCAGCGGAACTCATAATTATGTAACTTTTTAAAATCGATTAACTAGGTTGTACTAGTTACCAGTTTCTTGGTTGAAAATACCGACCGAGGTGAGTTACATCTTCGTCTTAAGGCGAAGGGTAAGGCACACTAGCGCTACCAATTGATAATTTGACAATTACTAACGGACCGGACCTCTGGGCCCTGTTTAATAAAACTTACAAATTGTAAATTGTAATTGTAAATTACAGGCTACAATTCTACAAGTTTCTGTTCAATAAAGAATACAATTTACAATTCTACCATGGTGGAAAATCTACAAAATTGTAAAATTGTAGCTACAATTTCACATATTTCTGTTCAATAAACATTTACAATTTACAGGTGAAACTTTACATTATCATCATCATCATCATCGGCATATCTTAAAAATAAAAAAATATATCTTGAAAATTTACATATTTGTAGGGAAAACTGTTTTATTCAAACGCAAATTTGTAAATACAATTCCACATATTTTGTAAATAGGCATGATGACAATAATTGAAAAATGGACCTATAATGTCCAGAAATATATACTATTTACAATTAATAAGATATTTCTGCAGAAATTAAAAGTTTAGTAGGAAAAAAATGCAATTTTAAAATAATAATTTAAATTTCCCCCTAAAACGCTTGTTAGTGTCATGGCGTCGCTTGTGACGTCACGTTTGAGTAATCAAAACGTAAACGCGCTGCGCTCGTGCAAGAATTTAGTTATTTTGTGTTATTAAATATGAATTCGAAAGTGTATAGGTGGTGTGGGGTCCCCCAGTGTGAGAATACATCCATAAAAACTCCTAATAAGCTATTTGTGTTCGTTCCTCAAAATAAAACAATACGAAACAAGTGGCTTAAACTTGCAAGGCGAGATTCAAAAGGAATATTGCCCAGTGCTCACCTTTATTTTTGTGAAGATCACTTTGACGTAAGTTTTTACATACTTTTGTAGATTCTAGTATATAGTATTTGGTAATAATATTTTGTACGAGGTCTAAATGTAAAAATATAAACAATCTATTTCGACGTTAGGTTTCATCTCTCATTGCTTTGATATGTATTACGTATTTTATTCATATTTCAGTTACCTAATGATATGGATAATTATATGGAATATTATTTGATGGGATCGGGGTCACAGATCCGCATGTCAATTGAATTGAAATTTCAATGTCAATCAGATAGAAGAAAACGAATATCAGATGCTACAGAAAGACCATATATTCTCAAAAAACAAAGAAAGACATTGATAGAAGAATGTCAGAAAGATTTAGAAGAAAGAACTACAAAACAAGTGGAACTTGAAGAGATGCCATGTGGAAGTTCAGGTACTTATTTCTACCCATTGCCATTCCACCAAAAATATATATATTTCTAATACAAATTTATTCCATTCATTAGGAATTATGCATAACCAATTATACAATAAATAAAACCAATAATACGACAAACCTATATCTTGTAAACAATATTATACAAGACTTTTAAATACTTTGCCTGTTGAAGTTTCATATTAATGTAAAATTAATATTTGATTTTTGTTTGTGTTGTTTTTGCTTTTAAAATATACATACTTATCTTGAAATCTTGGAAATTTTTTTAGGTAATATTTTATATTAAAAGGTAATATTTTATAAACTTGATTATTTTTTCTTTTTCAGCTTCACAAGCATCCATAAACGATATTTCACAAGAAAATGCACATAAGACAGTGGATAAATCAATTCAAGTACACATGACATATAAATTTTACTCAAACGTGACGTCATGCGCTCTGATTGGTGTTCAAGATATCATGGCGGATTGCCTTATTTTGTAGTTTTATTTTATAAAAATAAATATTAATCACACTTATAATAAAAAAAACAATGCGTATTTTATATTCCAAGCTTCAAGTTTTATTCAATAAATATAGTATTTTAGTAGTTTTTAATTACTGTCATCATGCCTATTGTAGTACGATTTCGACAGGTGGACTCGTCGTGTGTCAGAACTTTACAATTTAGTGCCTCAACCTAATAAGTAAAGAAATTTATTTGTTTTGTACAAAAAATGGTTCTAACAACTTTATTCTCGTGTATTAGAGACAAAATCGTGATTTTGTTATTGTGCTCCATAACTTTCGTTATGAATCAAACAAATAGGAAACTAAATGGTAAAATCAAAATCTAAATAAGTATTTTAATTTTTTTTAAATCTACCCTCGTTAATTTCTTCAACAAAAATTTACATTTTGTGTAATTTGTAACTTACAACTACAAATTTGTAGATACAATATTTAATTGAAATCTACGTTTCTACACATTTATTTATTTTATTTTTTATTTATTTATTTATTAGACAAACGGCGTTTTACAGTTAAATATACAGGTGTCCCACAAAACTATTTACACAGTTTATCTGTGGGATCACGAGTCTCTAACATAACAAACTAAAGCTTAAATATTAAGGTAAGTTAGCCAAAAAATACTTTTTAAGTTTTCTTTTAAAAGCATATTTATCTTGTTCCCGGCGTATATCCCCGGGCAAACTATTCAATAGGTATGGTAACCGTTTCTTTAATGTTCTATCATCAAAGTAGTTATTTACTTTAGGTACCTCAAATTTGCCCGCAGACACTGACCGGGTACAATGACTATGGTTGTCCAATGATAGGCTATTCTCCTGACTGTCATGGTTATTTATTAGTAATAGGTATTTATGTTTTAAACTGACCGGGAGAATTCTACAAATCTTAAATAATTTATGATAATTACCTTTGCAATTTGCTTTCGTTTTGTTATTTACTAGTAGTTTAAACGTTTATTAAACAGCATTTGTAATTGTAACATTTGTAGAGTTTTATATGTAAAATTCTTACATAATTGTGAAGTTTATTAAACAGCAATCGTCGGCCTATCTTAGTCCACTGCTGAACATAGGCCTCCAACAAACAAATACAACTTATCAAATATGTCACTTATTTACAAAATTATCGAATTGTAACGTTTATTAAACAGGGCCCTGTTATCATAGCTTAAAATAAACTTAACTTATCTTATCTTATCCTAGTGGGGCCTGCTGAGGTTTCCCTCTCGCAGTAACACTTCGACCCATCGGGATCTTTTGTGCAACCCCATCCTTTCACTCTTCTTCCTCTGTAAAGATAGATGTTTGTTTGGCAACGTCCTTAAGAGTGAAGAGCCTGAAGTCCTCCGGTTTCGGATAGGCCGACCCCAGGAGTCCCATTCTTTTCCTAGCCAGAGAGTCACAGTCACACAGTAGGTGCTGCATTGACTCCGTTTCCTCTCCACATGCCCTACACAAGCTATTTGTTGATAGATGCATTCTGTGAAGCATTTGTTTTGTAGCATAGTGCCCTGTCAAGGCACCGATGGTTAATCGGGCCTGATAACTTAACCCGTTAACTTTAAATGAAAATCTTTTTTATTTTTAAAAACAAAAACTGTTTGAAATGTGTAAAGATTTTTTTCCGCGATTGGGATTCAAACTCACCTCGACATACTGGGTCAGGTGCACTACCAACTATACTATCGTGGCTCTTTCCAACCCGCCGAAATTACCAACGCGATGTACACACATCAAAAATGTCTAGATATCAGAAGGTAGGTACATTTTAAAGTATCGTTGCGTTATAGAATTAATATTTTAACTTATTTAGATAGTTATTGATTCTTTTTAGTGAATTTCACGATATGAATGAAAAATATATTTTTTACATTGTTTAAAAAAGGAAAATTAACTATCAATCGGAATTCCTATAAAAGAGCGTAATGGCAATTTTACAAAAGCAGTACAATTTCTGCAGTGAAAGTGAAAAAAATTGCAACGATATGGAGCGACGGCGTCATTTGACAAGGGAAGAGATTATGAGAGCCGTTGGAATGTTGGAAGCTGGTTCCAGGCATCGTACTGTGGCTGCCGCTATTGGCACTACTCGTACACAGAGTGTCATAGACCGCCTCTGGACACGCTATCGTGTCATGGGCAGCGTGGCCGAGCGACATGGAGGAAGATCTCGTATCACCACTCGAAGACAAGGTCGGTACATCCAAAATACTGCTCGACGGAATCGTACCTTGACCGCTATGATGTCGGCCACAAGGCTCCACAGCGCTTCAGGCTTGCTGATAAGCGACCAAACCATCCGGAATCATTTACGCGAAGTGCGTCTGCGTTTCCGAAGGCCGCCGAGGGTTCCACGCATAGCACCCCACAATCGTAGGGCCCGTTTACAATGGGCTCGCGAACACTGAAATTGGGAGCAAGAAGCTGGCGCTGTGTTTGCTTCTCTGATGAATCACGTTTCGGTATGAGGCCGGATACAAGACGCACTCGAGTTTGGAGGTCCTCTGGTCATAAGGCGACAGTACTAAACCGGGTCTTGGTCCAAGACCGTTGGCTTTTTTTTGGAGAGATTGCCGATTGATCAGACAGCATTTTCAGCTTCACCAAGCTTGTTTGGGGGCGGCAAAAAACTTAAAGGGTTCCTCAAGCCATGTGAAACGAATCGCCTTCGGAGGTTTTCTAGAGGGAACGGCATCGCGCATCGTGCCCTACTAGAGTCTCCGAAGTGTTCGAATCGGATCGGAAGACCGGAGGCACTAATATTAGTCACATCACAGTTACCCACTGTCCGACACCATTCTTTGTCGCCAAAATGTAATATAAATTTAATTGAAATTTCACTGGAAGACAGATAAGAAGAAGATAGTATGTATTGGGTGAAACCTTACCTATGAAATTGACGTTTTTTTCTCACTTATTAATAGGTGTATTACTTCTAATTACTTAGTAGTTACTTAGGCTTCAGTATTAACAATGATTATTCATTTTGTGTCTTTATGGTCCAATTTTTTTTAAATTGATTTATTTTTTTTCGCGGAGTTGACTTTTTGTTTCATTGTAGCTTTAAAGGTACTTGATTTTTTTTAATGTCTGCTATATTTAGCTACTAAAACAAACACACTATCCTTAAATTTTTATAGTGTTAACATAAATAGATGTTAAAAAAATTAAAAAAAACGTCAGCATGAAAAATATAATTTTATAAAAAATCTTTACACAAAACGTCAATTTCATAGGTAAGGACCATGAAGCTGTATGGTAGGGACCTAATATTTAATTGTTGCCATAGTCAAAAATCAATTGTTGACCCGAATTTTTATTGACTTAAGGAAAAGTGTCAATGATTGGTTTCTGTCGAACACTACTCTACTCGTCTTTAACGATGATAATTGATAAGTGAGAGAGTAATTTTTATTTTATTTCATTCTTTTATGGGGGGCCTGCTGAAAGATATTTCAGAATTGAAATAAGCAGCGCCTTTGTACTACTTTCACCCGTAGAACTTATTTTATTACCCATTTATGTGTGTACTTACATAAACTTGTTAAAATAATGCAAGGTTTATTATAACGTGAAAATTGTTAGAATCGGCGGTAAACAAAACTCCTTTGTTTCATTTTTTGGTTAAAAGCGCGCATTTTTGGCTGTATCTTTCACCATACGTGTTCGGACTGAAGCCATATGATAAATATTCGCTAAATAATAGAGAAGTATGGTATTAAGATACAAATTTGTTCCGCAAAAGGAAACAGGAAAGGGTAATATTTTCTTGTAGGGTTGCGCGTGTATCGATAGATTTGTTTTATCGATAAGCGAAACGCATAACAAATGAGGAGCTCGATCGCGCAGTGGTTATCGCGCTCGGGCTGCGATATAAGAGAGAATATAGGATAGATGATAAAAATATCATCGAGCTCCTCCGTGCTTCGGAAGGCACGAAAAGCTGTTAGTCCTGGCTACATTAGCAGTCGTTAAAAACCATCAATTCGCACTGGGCCCGCGTGGTGGTTTATGACCCGGTGGTGTTGGAAGGCTTTTGCCGCATTAGTGCAGATAAATTGAGCTGATGATGATGATGACGATGTAAATAGAAATCTTTCGGACAACCTCTTCAATAAATAAAATCTTATGAAATAAACTTCGGAGGCGCAATAAGGTCAGAGTTAAAACTCATATTAATTATCAACTAATGAGAACTCGCTAATGAAGCTCTAACTGTCAGAATACATCTTACAACAAGAAATTTTTGTACGCACTTTTAAGCCCCACAAAAATTAAAATGGAAATTATTTCTTCTTAGTCGTGTTCGTCGTCAACATCATGTTCTGGTTGTTATTGTGTACGTACTTCCTAATTGTAATGTTTTGTAAGATGTATGCAGTTGATTACTTACAAAAAAAAACAAGATAGACTGCTCAATGCTGTTAAAGCTACAAAATAAATGGAATTTCTCCAGTCTTCAGCAATAAGTTAATAATAATAATAAAAAATTTATGGTGTTGCGAGCAAATTAAACTTTGGAAAAGTATTGGAAACGTTTATACACCGTCTGGTATATTCATAGGTGCACTTTAATTATGCTATCGTGGCTCTGTCTGACCCGTGCAAAATCAACACTCTACTCTTACTTTGTTTATTTAAAAAGTTATCTAACATAAATACTTTGTGGAGAAAAATGCAAAAAATATCGATACCAAAGCCACAACGCTAGGGGTGCCGGCATTACCATGTAGGTCGCATAAAAATAACATTCACGCGCGGCCCGCAACACATCTGCTCAAATATTGAGTTCCCTCCACGCGCCACGGAACGTATCGAACTGTTAAGATTGCTTCTTGTCATATTTATAAAATTGTACCATGTGTAGTAGTGCAGCAGAATTTCGGGGCTGTATGTACGTTCTTCCTTTGCTTAAAAATTAATGAGCCACGGTTTTCTATTTTTTAAAACTAAATAGGTTGCCAGCGTTTGTAACCAATTTTCCACCGGTGCTATATGTTTTGAAATGTAATGTAAATATAGGTAAAGTCGCTTAAACTTATTGGAACAGTATTGCGAGGGTTCCTTTTAAGATAAAATATTATTAAAAGGAGCATCATTACATTTTTGATACATAAGTATACATAAGTATCAAAAATGTAATGATGCAGTGAGTTTTTATCAAAATAGGCAAAGAGAAATCTTTTAGTTTAGAATCGCCCTTCTACGTACTCTTAGAAAACCCACCCAGTACATGTATGAGGAGATAACATCTGATAAGACTAATTGTAGCAGTAAGAAGTTAATCAAAGAGAAATTAACTGCGGATTCTTGTAAGACAATCTTCTGGTGTGCGTCCCAAAGGAAATTTAACAAGCACCATCCTTCCAAGCACATATTAAAGATATAATATGATAAGGCTACCCAAGATGTATGCCATAGCTCGCTTGAAAAGATCGCAAAAGTTAAGGTACCCTCACAAAAGTTGGTTTCGCTGTAATTAATAGCTCCCATTATCACCATGATAGTCTTAAAGGAGACCCACTGAGGGAAGAGCAGCCTATGGCTAGTTAAATCAATATACTTTGCATTTCATCATGCCTTTTCAATATTGCTACTTCACACAAGGCGCTCTGTCTCGAAATCCCAATTTCTGTGCGCCTTCATAACTTTAAAAATATGGACTTGAAAAATTGTACATTCGCCGAAGATTTTGTCACGACCGCAGAAACGGAACGTTGGAAGCAGCGCGCTCCGCTCCCGCGCGAAAAAACCGCTTTGACAGCGAAAAAGGCGGGAACGGCCGCCATTACGGACAAGTGACGCCTCGGCCGCCGATATAATTGCCAGCCGAGAGTTATGGACAGATTTTTAATAAAGCCCGCTCTCGTGCGAATAATTTGAGCGCTTTTCCGACAAACTACTGGGCGGTTTTAAACAAAAACTGTCAATAGGGCCTCGACTTTTTCTGCGTTTCATATTAAGTGTCCCTGTTATAAGTGGGCAGATATTAACACCCACACAATGCAGGCTGCATTAGGCCAGAGTAGAAGTTGGGTGGAAGAAATATTCAGTCTTGTCGGAAGGCAAATATCAGTCTGGCATAGGAAATAAAGAAATAATGCTGATCGGTACGCTTGGGACCTGAACGCTGAAGTAAGAACTAAGGTATATCAGAAGTATGCACATGCCTATACTCAGGAGCGAAGACAGACCTGAAGAGGCTGTTCGAAGGCACCAGCAAGCTCAAGTAATTGCACTGGGTCTTTGGACAGACTATTTTCCAGTCTTGCTTAATGCTTAATGCTGGCGGACTGGCTGCGTCGCCACGAAAGATTCATCTTGATTGATTATAGGTCGAAAGAAAGCACGGGACATAATTTTCCGCTGACGCAGTTCTTGTTGCGTTCTTTCTTTGAAATAAAGCCGGAAGGGACCTGTCTCTAAATTGCTATCAGTGTGACTCCGTCGAAGAACCCTCGCAGCACACACTGCAAGGTTTGACGGGACGGGGCCTAGGTCTAATCAATGTCGTAGGAGCAGACCGGTTTTAGCTGATTGGAATTTTCTTCGATTGTGGAAATGAAAGAATATTCTTGTCGTGTCATAGGAGTACGCAGAGCGGCAGTCAGAACTCTACTTTTTGACAAACCTGTCGTAATGGTTCGTGGGCGGTGGGCACTCATACATGCCCATCATCACCTTCCGGAGGATACTCAGCGCCAGATGTAAAAGACTAAATCTTTTTATTGAATTAAATCTAGTCATGGGCCAAGTTGGCAACATATTGGGAGCCAAACACAACACGGAGGCGCCGCGGTAGACCGAGGAGATGGCGGGACGAACTGGATATGTATTAACCAAAATTGAAAGAATTAGCTCAGGACCGCAATGGGTGGAAGAAAAGGAGGGAGGCCTTTGCCCAGCAGTGGGACAGTGAGGGCTAATCTAATATATAAAATTCTCGCGTCACAGTTTTCGTTGCCATACTCCTCCGAAACGGCTTGACCGATTTTGATGAAATTTTTTGTGCTTATCCGGTATCTATGAGAATCGGCCAACATCTATTTTTCATCCCCCTAAATGTTAGGGGTAGTCCACCCCTAAATTTTTTTTTTATTTTTTATGGCAAAACGACGTTTGCCGGGTCAGCTAGTAATACATAAATATTAAATATCTAGACGTTATTCTTTTTATTGGTCCAAACAACATCTTTTTACTACCATAGACTATTACTCCGTAATGGTTCATCGTCGAAACGCCAGTAAATTCACAAACAGTGTTTGATTTTAAGAGGTAATAAGCGTAAACTATTGAAGACAATACATAATTAATAAATTATTGTACCTACATCTTAATTTTTCCTCGTTTACCTTTTAAACAATAAAAGCAAGACATAGCGTCTACTGTATGACAAAGTACGTACATATCATATGTATACCTATATGTATAGATCTACACAGGTTCCGGCCAAATTAAAACTCCCGGTCAAAGGTAGGTTTATTTTTTTCAACTTTGATCAGGGTTGTCACTTGTCAGTAAGGAGGTCTTTTAAAATATTTGTCGATTTTTTTACGTATAACAAAAATGTACTAGCCTAGAGGAGGAGCTCGATGGCGCAGTGGTTAACGCGCCCGATCTGCGATTGCAAAAAGTTGAGCAACTTTCGCAAAGGCCGGTCACCGGATGAGTGACCAAATATTTAATCTCGAGCTCCTCCGTGCTTTGAAAGGCACGTTAAACCGTTAGTCCCGGCTGCATTAGCAGTCGTTAACAACCACCAATTCGCACTGGGCCCGCGTCCGCGTGGTGGTTTATGGCCCATTCTCTCTGTCCTTCCACAGGGAAGGCTCGTGCCCCAGCAGCGGGGACATACAAATGAGCAGGTAATAGTGATGAATATCATAATCTTAGAAACGACTTAGACCGACGTGAATATAGGTGCAGTGTATCTTTTTTTTATGTTAAAAGGAGGCAAACGAGCAGGCGGGTAACTTGATGGAAAGTAATCACCGCCGCCCATGGACACCCGCAAAACCAAAGTAATCGCAGATGCGTTGCCGGCCTTGAGGAAGGAGTTGGATCTTGAGGAGGGAGTAGGAATTGTGAGGGGGGAGGGGTGAGAGATGGACCTCCGGTACTTTCACTCACCAGACAGGAAGAGTAGATGACCCACATTACAAAACACAACAGCAACGAGTGTCGTTATTTCACGTCGACATTCTGTGAGAGGGTGGTATTACGCCGGGCAAGCCGGCCCATTTCGTGCTGCAACGCAGCGTGAGTCTACCACTCAGACAGTGTCACTCATTTAGCACCACCCAAGGGTCACGTGGCATCTATTTTGATGTAGGTATAAAAAATATTATTTTTGGTTTCTAAGCAATTTTAAATGCTCGTAATTTGTGTTTGTAATGTTTTAATGTGTTTTATCTCAAATAAATGTTTATTTTTTCTTTCTTTCTAACTGCTCTTATAATAATGGTGAGTTTGCAAATCAACCTTTTGAATAAATACACGTCAACATGTTAAGGGATGTAATTTGGTAATTAGTAATCTGTCTGCGTTTTGACTATCTAAGTAAACGCGCCCTAAACTGTCAAACTCTCTCTCTCTGTGGTTAACCATCGACAGCTCTGAGCTTCATGGGTTAACCCTTTGGCGCGCGGTGTACATTCCTCTGCAAATAAAGTTAATCTCTGCTTTTACATAAAATCTCTTTTTATTTATCGTAACCCATCAAAAATACGGACCTTTTTTTTTGAGTTTCCTGATTGCTTCAAACTGCATTTTCAGCTTCACCGGGCTTTTTTGGGGCGGCGAGAAACTTAAAGGGTTCCTAAAGCCGTGTGAAACGAATCACCTTCGGAGGTTTTCTAGAGGGTACGGCATCACTCACTAGTGCTTGTCCCCGCGCCCTACTAGATTCTCCGAGGGATTCGGATCGGATCGGATCGGGGATTAAATATAGACGTGTCGACAAACGTCATAATTTAAGTTCCAATATCTCTGCTATCATTTGTTATTTTTTAATTAGTAAATCCTCCTATCGTTTTGTTTAATCTACCACCATTTTTAGACTGATCGCAATCGATTGGAGACACAACAATTTTTTGCCGCCAATGTTTAGCATCATGATCGGCATGACGTAGATTGGAACATGTATCGTAACCGTAAGGAATTTAAAAAGATTAGGCTTTTCTTTTTTATTTACTTTAGTCTTTGATCATTGTATACGATAACAATACTTTCCATCTACATTCCTCTTAGACCAATGGTCTAAGCCATTCCTTCATTCGTTTAAAAGTAGTGGTAGCCCTGCCGGAAACAGGAAACGGGGCACTTCGAATTCAAATTTGAAATTGGATCGAAAGGGATGCTGACACAACGCGCCTCCGCTTTGTTTGCGCGTTCTCTTTTTAAGATTCAGTCTCTGGAAAGTAGAAACGTATACCATAGGCATAGGAATCACGGCACAGAGTAAATATACCATGTGATCACGGGCCGTGCGATGCCAATGCAAAGTAGTTTCTAGGACAAGTAAAAAAGGTAGAAACCATAGACACCTAAAAACATTTACACCTTTTTTTAAACATTTATTTTGTATGCGCATCGGAGGCTGAGTGGCAAAACGCTATTAAAGGACATTAATGAGTTCAACGAGTGATATCTTGTAACAAAACTGGGTCCAACAGCTTAACGTGCTTTCCGAAGCACGGAGAAGCTTGAAATATTTTCAGTTTGGTCACCCATCCGGTATTATGAAAATTGCTTAGCTTGCTGATGCAGTACCTAAATCTAAAAAATCGACCTATATGTATAAAGGGAGAAGTCCTGACTAAAGAACAATCAACATCGCGTAGCCACAAACTCGTGGACTGGTTTTGTTTTAAGTCCGCCTGGCTAGCTACCATTACCAACTTATCTGTATTTATAACAACAATGTTAGTAGATTTGTTATTTCCGACAGTTAGAGATAAGATAGCCTTGTATCAGTGGAGGAATCCGTACACCTTATTATTACTTAAGGCAAGATGAATGCCAAGTACTTACGAGTACTTACTTGTAAGAATATTATAAAAAACTAAAACGCTAAAAGTTTGTAAATTCTACAATAAAACAAATAAAAACAAAACTAATTAAAGACGCAACCAAAAGATAAGGCAAGCTTTTCCGAAATTCTCTTGGATCACGTGAGACTGCTGTTTTATATACAAACTCGCAGGTGGCCGCTTTTATAATAAATATGAGATACGGGACCCTTCGTTTCAAATCGAATAGATATGCACTCTCCGCTCAGAACTTTACTTATTGTTCAGAGTCTCTCCGGTTTTCCTGTCCATAGACTACGGTAACTTTTCACGGAAACAAAGGAGAGGCAATTCATGTTGCACTTGCAGCCTTTGTTAACAAATCTTTTTATTCAAAGATTTTTAATTACCCTTATTAGTCGGAAATAGTATCGGGCGAATATAAGAACTTCAGGTAAGAAAGAACACACTTTTGCTGAATTTATAAATGCCAAAATCGGCAGGCATATTACCGAAAAATGCAGTACCTACAGACTGCTCTAGTTGCAGTTGGTAAATTGGAATTACTATTACTAATACATACATTATAATCGCAAATGCACTAAGCGAGCGATCATTGAGCGATCTGTGTACGTAATATAGTGATGCAAGGATTCCTGGTTTTACGATTAGGATTAGGATTAGAAATATCTGCACCGGTAATCGCCGATTAAGATTAATTGATAGAAGGAAATGTTGATCGACTAACACCACCAGATATTATTAATAATAATGATTAATTATTATTAATTAATATTTTATTGATCAAGGGCCTGATTCAGAAGGCAGTTCTCCTCGATACGACACGCATTGTGAGGAAGTTCCTGTCTCTGGAGCCCTAACCACCGGTAGCTTGGATCCTGCCCCCCAACCGCCTAACGCTCTCGCTTACAATCGCTTTGAAAGCGAGGCCCTCGCCTCGCTTTCAAAGCGACGAGTCAGACAGGCATCCTGATTTTGAATCCAATAACGTAGGTACACACGGCAAATCAGACTACCAGCATCTGACCTAAACCGAACAACTCCCACAAGCTGTCTAATTTCCTCAATAGATTTATTTACATATAATTGTACGCAAATATTGTTGCGAACAAATTACAATTTGAATAGGCCTCCTTTGGCTTACAAAGTAAAAGTAAATAGTGTTGATTGGTTTCAATCCAACTCGCCGAGCATAGTTGGTAGCGCGCCTGACCCGGCATGTCATGGGGTGCGGGTTCGAATCCCGCTCGTGGAATTTTATCAACACTTTCGTCTTTTTTCAAAATTCCTCAATTGACTTTGAACTTCACGTAGGTACCTATATGGTTGATTACGATTGAATACCTATTTATTGAAGAAATTTTACAGTTTTGTATAGGATGACGTGCTGACGTTTGTACATAAAACATGTTAGGCAGGTACCCAATTTCAGTTAAGTTTTCATTTGTTTGTTCTACTGTTATTATACAATTACCTTTAAATTATATTAAACCGACACGATGATTGACGAAGGATTGACATTACACATAACTTGATAAGATAGCAGAAGATAGCAATAATATTTAGATTGTTCTTGGTGGTATTGATTGATAATAGTTAGAGATGCGCCGAATATTCGGTAGTTATTCGGTATTCGGTATGTTCGGCGTATTTTTCCATGTTCGTGGCGCGGCCGAATATTCGGTTCAATTGCCGAATAATTACCGAATATTAAAGTTGTACAATTTTGAGACCTAACGCTTGTAAAAAGACTATTATACGTACCATAGTTTATTCATTCATTATTATCAATGAATCATAAAAAATCATTATTAAATTATTTTTATGAGATTATTTATTTAAAAAAATAATAATTGAATAATAATATATACATATTTTTTAATATAAAATTCATCCATTCATTTAACTAACATTGATTACGTTTTGTGTTTAAAAACTCAAGTATGATTTACTTCAATTATTATTATGATGATTTTCATGATAAACAACGACACTTAACTTACTTTGACCTACCTGTTCGGCTAAGCAAAGCGCGCGTAAATGAACCGAATTATTCGGCCGAATATTCGGTTCGTTTTATTGTAAACCGAACATTCGGTCGAATATTCGTATTCGGCCAAACCAATATTCGGCCCACCTCTAATAATAATGCTTTTGAAGTAGGTACCTACACGTAGCAACTTGCAATTTTGTTTTAGTTCGGCAAAGGATTCCACTCGTCTCCTTATATTAGGTAGCAATGGAGTCCAGACGCGAAAATAACTGGTGCAGCGTGAAAACGACGCAGCATCAGTCAGCCTCACCATGCCGGACTATAGCCCATGGACGCAACCTCAAGGGCACAAAATAAGGAGACTTTTTTTTTTTGGAGAGAGATTGCTGATTCCTCAGACGGCATTTTCAGCTTCACCGGGCTTTTTTGGGGGCGGCGAGGAACGTAAAGGGTCCCTCATGCCGTGTGAAACGAATCATCTTCGGAGGTTTTCTAGAGGGAACGGCATCGCGCACTAGTGCGCGTCCCCGTGCCTTACTAGATTCTCCGAAGGGTTCGGATCGGATCGGAGTAAGGAGACTGCTTATGGTATGCTTCAAACAAACGCGCTAGAGCCATGCACACATAGACACTGGTTTTTTTTTAAGTAGTTAAATTACAAATTGAAAAAAGACAAAGTGTTGAAAAAATTCCACGAGCGGCATTCGAACCCGCACCCCATGACATGCCGGGTCAGGTGCACTGCCAACTATGCTATCGTGGCTCAATCCAACTCGCTGAAATTAATCAACACTATCTACCCTTACTCTGTAAGCCAAAGGAGCCCTATTTTTGCAACAATATTTGCGTAAAATTATATGTAAATAATCATAGTTAAATTAGTTAAGTTTCTTTTATGGTAGTTAAATTAGTTTATTTTTACCTTAGTTAAAATAGCATGTTTATGTGTAACACATTACAAATAAAGCGATTTACAAAAATAATTATCTATTTTCATAAAGTTTTCCTACCAACTGGATTCCTAACCCTCAAATTATCCCAGAAATGAAATGCCTTTATTATAGCAACTGTATTTTCATCACACCAAGACCTCGTTTTCACTATTACCGCTTTATAAAACATCCACAATTATGTCTTGGCAGCATGATTCTGACATTTGTTCCAGTCTAAATTCTAACTGTTAAAATCAAGCTAAATCTGGAACATTTTTTAATATTTACATATAAACTATACATAAGATTGGGACTCTTGGGATTGGCTTAACCCAAACGAGAGGAATTCAGGCTCGTCACTCTTAAAGATGTTGCCAAACTTATAGCATCTATCTTTACAGAGAGAGGGAAAAGAGTGAAAGGATGGGGTTTACAAAAAGATCGCAATGGGTCGAAGTGTTACTGGGAGAGAAAAACCTTAGCAGGCCCGACTAAGATAAGATAAAATAAGATACATAAGATTAAGGTTTAGTTACATAAACTATTTGATGAACTGAACTGACCTGAACTATTTAATAAGCTGAACTGAACTGATTTGAACCATTTGATAAACTGCACTGAACTGGCTATCAATTTAACTGAGAACACACCCCACAATGCAGTCAACCATAGCTGGGATTGTAGCGTTGGAAGCAACCTTGGGTTTTCCAGTCTTTTAATTTTTTAGGTTTTAATCATCTGACAGAAAATCTAGTAAAGTAGTCGTGTTTTATTACAATGAAAGACCCTAAAGCCCTCCATATCATTGAAAGAAAGAAATAAAATACATTTATTGGCACACAATACAACAAAATAAAATACATGTAAATAAAAATGAAAAAACATTTACAATAATGATAAATAACAAAAACAAAAGATAGAGTGTGGCCAACTAGGTCCCAGCCGCAGCACATGCTACCAGTCTGGCGCAACTGCCTAGTGAAAAAACTGATGCAAAGTAATGTATGAAACGCGTACTAGAAATAATGGCATAATAATAGTACTCCTTGACATGGCACGTATTGTCAGAAGGTTCCTCACTCTGCAGCCCTGACCACCGGTAGCTTGGGCTCTGCCTCGCTGCTGGTGGTATTCTAGGATTAGGTTTTTATAATGTTTTATTGTTTTTATATAAAAATATTGTAAAAATCTAGTTTTAAGAAAGAAAATAAATAAAGGAGATAATAATAATTTCAGCTTTGTAGTTGGTATTCAGTTTTAGTATGGGTTCATACAGAGTGACAATTTGTTTTCTCTCTATGAAAGACCCGTCTCTTAAACATAGTGTTAAATTCTCTATGATGAAAAGCTGTGGCAACGCTAGGTGGGTCAGTACAGCTTTGAGGAATAATACATTGGTCACTGTCACTGTCACTGTCAATGGTCACTGTTGAACATATTTATGTTGTAAAGGCCTTATGTGGTCAACAGCACCATGGTATGTACTAAGAAACTGCATTTTGTGTTGAGCTACTATAATAAATTTAATTTAATTAACAATGAAATGAGTTAACTATAATTTTAAAAAGACTTATCTAATAAAAGCAGAAACCAAATTAACAGGATAGCACTGCTAGGTTTTTTATTTACCTTTCAGGACAAATAAGTCTGTTCTTTCTATCTCAAGGTATACCTATCACTAAATGTTTACACAAACAAAGTATGGTAGGTAACTAGATAATAGTAAACATTTAGTAAAAAAATTGTATTAGCAATAATCATTTCATGTATAGGTTTACTTACTTCAAAAGCTTGTTGTCTGAATACTTTAAAAAATCGTTTTAATAAAGGTATTTTACAAAGTTTCTAATGTATTTACTTTAATAGTTATTTCTAAATAGCCAACACAACAATTCCAAAACAAAACAAACAAATACCACCAACCACCCCAACCAGTGTCAAACTCAAAATCAAAATCAAAATCCTTCAATGAAAAACAGAAGTGCCAATCTCAAAAAAATATCGATTAAAATTTAAATCGATATTCAAACGTGACCTCTAGCTCTATAAAAATAAAAAAGAAAGCGCAGTGACTTAAAACCACGTGGAGCGGCAAGGTCGAATTTATGTTTTCAACTTGTCAAGCCCGGCGTGTGATAAATTAATTCTACGGGCCGTTATCGCGGAGCCTTTTACACGATTGTGAACTGTATCCCAATGCGATAAGGTGAAATTTCGTTTGCGCAAACTTCCCACGCATAGTCGCCAACCCAGGCAATATATCTTAGGCCGTGTACTGTCCGTGACAGTTCGTAAACAAACTGGAGCTACCGCAACAAAGGCTGACTGTCATTTTGCTTAGCAAAACCACTCCTTAGCCATAAATAGACGCACACCCATCACATCACATTGCTAAAAATATACACATATCATTGTATTCCAACATTAATATAAACCTTTTCACACTTTATATTCAATAAACAATAACTAATTCCACTTACCAGAATGAAAAACCAGGGATTCGAATGGTTAACGCAGAGTCATCTGTAATACATCTTGCACTTATCGATCACAGTCTTGCAGTCTCTCAAAAACACTAATAAAAAAAGGAAGAGGTTAGCACCAAAATTCAGAATATCTCGTACACCTATCTATTATACGTCACTTGTAAATGTTTTGTAAATACGTGTTTGATGTCCAACTGACGCACTGAGCAAGTAATGTGTGCTCGTAAAATGATTCACAATCAAAATAAAAATAGTCTGGCAGACGCTCTGTCGACCGCCGCGCCGCTGTCTGTCTGCCGTGCTGTCAATATTCGTCAAAACGAAAATGGCGACACCCTCGACAGAATACGATCAGCGCCAGTCTGCCTGTATACGCCTCTCTTTCTAAACGCGACGAAACGATAAGGACGGCCAACCGGCGTGCTGTCTTCAAGCCGACCGGACTGATTTGTGATGTCACGCCCAGCGGCGTAACGTTTTGCGTAATTACACGTCCGAGATCGCCTGTAAACTTGTTTTAATAACGTTAATTTACGATCGTTCCATACACGAGGTCGACAGACGAAAGTGTCGGTCATGGCATAGGTTAATTATAGTGTAACATAACATTTTGTCTGTGTAATAGTTCTTTGCGCATGTTAGGCCCATCCCACCACTCAATATCTGTCGTAAGAGCACCTCCTACTTCTTTTTATTTTATTCAGTTCTCTCTTTTTTTTTCAGATGTACATCTTGGCTGCATTAATACGAGACAGTCGCAATGCAGTTAGTTAATAATGAAGTTAACTCTTCTCAGGGCGGCAGCTGGAAATTAACGGTGCTAATGTAAAGCAAAAACGTTCTTCTAATATAATAAAGTGTTCAGCTTATTTTATAAAAACAATTTTTATTCTATTATAAAGTTTAAATATTAAGAAGTTAAGCTTTAAGAACCTACAGTTTCTTGGAAAAATAAAACATGAATAACAGCTACTTACCCAAATGTATTTAAAAAAAAATACCAAAATAAACCATTTAAGCCCTTATGCGATGCGATTGGTCTTCGTAACATCGAACACGTAAAATTTGAAGGATGGCACTTTTATTTAATGAATTACTTACCTACCAACGAGCTAAATAAGTAATAATGGAATACAAAAAAATTGTTATGAATTTAGCAAAAGTATTCTTTGATGAAAAAATATACTTAATGGAAAAAAAAAGTTTTCCAAAAACATCGATACGTAAATGTTTTGAATTTAAATAGCTTTAGTCATCATGTCAGCATTCAAATAAACCGCGCGCCGCTTATTCGTGTATATTTCGTTCCGTGCATAGCTACTTGAACTTTATAGAAATCATTTTCAATAAAATCGATATCATAAAAACCCTACAAAGATATCTTTTAAACCATCGACAAAAGTGCAAGAAAAAGGTCATTGTAGTACCAACCAACCAACCTTGCAAAATAGAAAATTAAATTTTTGTCACAATATACTAATTACTAAATAAATAAGTAGTTAAAATATCTGATGAATAAGTAAATTTTTTTATGATTTTTAACTACAATCAAAAACGTTTATGTTAAAGAAATTAAATCACTCGTGGTAACTTTGTAAGGCTCTACGCCCCCAAATTACATAGTTTACTTTTTACTGCTGGCAAGTAATCTTGTATGCGTCAAAATATTCAATCAAACCAATCAATCTCCGTTGTCCGTCCGTCCGAGTTCCGTTCCGTTGCTCGTTCGACGTTCGTTTGAAATTCTAAAATTGCAACCGCCACCACATCGTAATAGTTTTTGATTTCAGTTATCTAACTTTGTTTATATTTGCTTAACATTATGGCTGATAAAACACATACGTCGAGATTGTCGTCTTACAAAAATGCTGGACATGGGACAACCGTGAGTACAAAATTAATAATTTCCTTGTTCGTTAGCACGAGGTCTTTTAAAATATCTCGCGACAAAAAAGTTAATTCACACTAAAAATAATACTTAAATCACATTTATAACAATGTAGTTTACAGTTAAGTAAAGATTAAAAGATCAATCATCACCATTATTGTGACCCAAAGTTTTCGAATAAATAAAAAGCGACTTTATTTCCCAATTTATATAGTTACTTTAAGTAAGTATCTACTGACACTGCGCAAAGATATTACAACAATGATTCAATTCAGAATTGTTGGTTGTTTATAATTGAAATAAAGTTATAAATTAATGTTTTATAAAACTAGAATTTTTATATGAACCACCCTCACATTAGTAGCCGCGGATCGTGCTCATGGCGAGCACTTGGAAGACACTCTGACCCTTGGAGACGCCTATGCACAGCAGTGGACTAGTATATAGACTGATTCATATTCATATTCATATTCATATCTTTATTGCACTCCATAAGTTACATTGGTGTTAAAAATATAGTGATGATGATAACTACCCTCATACAAAATAATAACACCTTCAGATGTATTGGACAGTACTCTGTAGCCCACTGGTCACAGGTGCAGACGTCCCGGGTTCGATTCCCAGCTTTTTCCTTCTTATATTTGGTGTGTTAAGTGTTTTCAGCTACCATATTATGTATATCTGTTGTTACAATAGAAATGTTGCATTGTTGTGTTTCAACAGAGATAAGATTCCCAGCTGCTCAGTAGTTAATTAAGGGCAAATTTATTTCGCAGCAGTGAAATATGTTATGGGCAAATTCATTTTGCAGCAGTGAAATATGTATATTGGGACAATACAGTACTGTAAATTACACTTGATTAGTTTCATAATGATCTTAAAGCTGGCCTGGACCCAGTTTTGCCTATTAATACCCTACATGCAAGGTTGTGAAATATTTGTACTTAATATTTACTGTCATCACCACAAATGTCATTGTCTCCGTAGGGTAGGTCGGGCACCAAAGTCGCCTACAGGTTTTCAAGCGCTCATAGAGAATCTATTATATTATTAATCAAAGCCAGATAAAAACTTCAATACTTTATTGTTCTCTTAAGTTTACACAAAGACTACACATCTAAATAAAATATTTTTTACATTTGTTTTACACATTTTTATTAATTTATTCTGGTATGGTATTTTATACTTTTCGAACCCTTTACATAATTAATTAGTAACTTGCATACCCTCATTTCAATTTAAACGTCATAACATTTCAGAAGTCAGGATAAAACAATATAAATTAGTGTGTAATATTAACTTGTTTTATATAAAATACAGGATCTTCGCCGGAAGCGTGCTGAGCTGAGTGTTGCGCTCCGCAAGCAGGCTCGTGATGAGCAACTACTCAAGCGCAGGGCCATGTCCCCAGAAGCTGGTGATGAGATCCAGGGGGAGGAGAGGCTGATGACACCTCAAGAGATAGTACAAGGTAAGGATAAGAATAAAACTTTCGGTCTAAAACTAAGCTTAAGATTCAGGACTGTCAGTTCAGACCTTGAGTACTCAATTTGATTCCAAGTTGGGGTACAACAAACAAATGGAATACATACACTACTAAATTAAATTGACAAGATTAGACAGAAAATTGTAATTTTTTTAAAATGAATGACTATTACGCGCTATATTTTTTTGGCATTGCTTCTTTTATATTTTATCTCTTATTCATGGGACAGAAACACTGTTAAAAGTTAATGGTATAAGCTTATAAGTAAGACACTAATGATGTCTTATACAAAAGTATGACATTTAAATTACATTATTTTTATTATTTATTATTTAGGGGGAGAACACACTAGCAGCTCAATGTGCTGATTCGTGTGCGTCATGTGATTTGGATAATTTATCCAGCCTGTTTTTAAAAGCATTTTTCGATAGATTAAAATACAATGAAAAGAGCTTGATGGCGCAGTGATTAACGCGCCTTGTCTGTAATTGCTAAGGCTGCAACTTTCTCTAAGGCTGGTCATTGGATGGGTGACTTCTGAAGGCACATGAAGCCGTTGGTCCCGGCTGCAGTAACAGTCGTTAACCACCACCAATCCGTGCTGGGCCCACGTGGTGGTGTATAGCCTGTTTTCCTTATCCATCAATAGGAAGGGCTTGTGTCCCAGCAGTGGGGACACTAAATTAACTGTTTTTCTAGCCATTATTTTCTATTTCAGGTCTCAAATCTACAGACGTGGCAGTCCAGACAACTGCAGCCAGGGGTGCTCGAAGAATGCTCTCTCGAGAACAGAACCCACCCATCTCCATTATGGTGGAAGCGGGGGTCATCAAGCCATTGGTGGATGCACTGGATAGAGATGATTGGTACATTGAAACGCTAAAAGCTGCTGATAACATAGATTTTAGTTTTGTTTAAATTTCCCTAGACTGATTCATTCCCCTGATATATTCCTTCTCTAAGTTCTTCAATTTATCGTTCCCTCACATCCCACCGTAGTAGTAATAACTTGGTATTACTGGGCCTCAATTCTGCTATTATAAAACGTCTACAATCATGTGTCTGTGGCCAGATTTTGACAGTTTTCTGTCAAACCAGGCTACCATTACACTGTTAAGACTTTATTCATGTAATAGACCAGGTATATATACCAAGCACTATCTGCTTACAGCACAGAGAAATTAAAAATATTGAATTTAATGGTAGCTAGCCAGGAAGACTTAAAAGCAAGCCCTGCCGCCAACTAACCTGGTTGAGTGACCAAAATTAAACCTGGCAACTCTGGATCTGACACTGGTGTAACCACTAGACATTGAAGGCAGTTTCATGAGCTTTTATTTTATGTTTTCCACTTTCAGCTATGATCTGCAGTTCGAAGCAGCTTGGGCCATCACTAACATTGCCTCTGGGACACATGAACACACTCAGGCTGTTATAGATGTAAGTAAATACTGTTTTTGATAAAGTGTTATTTACTCTTTTTGTTTTTACTTTAGTGTCTCTTGCAGTGAAATGAAATAAATTTTTCACGTTTTGGAGTTAGCATAGCAGGAATCGACTAATAAATAAAAAATAAAAACATTTGTTTTCCTAAAAGTATACAACGTCTACAATGTAATGTAACAGTGTTTTAATAAATATTTTTCATTTCATATCAAATACATTTCGACTTAATTAATTTATGCAAAGAACAAAACAGTTTGTTACGAAACTATTTTTATTATAATACTAAACTTTTTTAATATTTTTTCTTAACATGAAAGAAAAACAGAAAAATAATTAGAGAATTGAAAACTAAAGAACTATAAATAAAATATGTCCTCCAACTGTAGGTTCATGGGAACATCATGGTCATGCTCTGTTAATAAGTAATGTTTCTTTTTGTTGTGTATAATATAAATAAATATTATTGTTAGGCTATTTTACAGTAAATTTTTAGGGTTCCGTAGCTAAATGGCAAAAAACGGAACCCTTATGTATTCGTCATGTCTCTCTGTCTGTCTGTCCGTCCGTATGTCACAGCCACTTTTTTCCGAAACTATAAGAACTATACTATTGAAACTTGGTAAGTAGATGTATTCTGTGAACCGCATTAAGATTTTCACACAAAAATTAAAAAAAACAATAAATTTTGAGGGTTCCCCATACTTAGAACTGAAACTCGAAAATTTTTTTTCATCAAACCCATACGTGTTGGGTATTTATGGATAGGTCTTCAAAAATAATATTGAGGTTTCTAATATAATTTTTTTCTAAACTGAATAGTTTGCGCGAGAGACACTTCCAAAGTGGTAAAATGTGTCCCCCCCCTGTAACTTCTAAAATAAGAGAATGATAAAACTAAAAAAAATATATGATGTACATTACCATGCAAACTTCCGCCGGCAATTGGTTTTTCTTAATTTGAGGTGGCAATATGAAAACCATAGCGTATTAATCTCTTACTTATTATTTCTTTAAGCCCATCATCATCATCATCATGGGGGCCATCGTAGGATCCATTCCTGGATATAGGCCTCTTCCGTTCTCCTCCATTCCTGGCGATCTCGTGCCCGACTCATCCAGTCATGGCCTCCGTGTGACTGGATGAGTCGGTCGAAGTAGTATATGGATTTCGAGGATGAGAAGTCCTCTGCACAGCAGTGGGCCATTTCATAGATAACTTTTTCAGGACTTCTTGGCGGGAAAGTAAAGAGTCATGTCTGCGGTTTTGTTTTATTTTCTAAAATTTGTATTATGTCGAATATTAATGTGAAATACGGGTGGATTATTAACCGTTAAGTGTTCGTGAGTGTGCATGAGTGTTGGCAAATGAAACAAAACAGTGCAACATCACTTTTCAAATTCTCTCAAGAAGTCTGCCCAAGGATTTAGTAAAGCCCCACATCTTTACTGAGATACTCGAGGGGTTTCTCACTTCTCATTTCTATTATCATTCATCATCGTCATCATACATGAAAGAAATTAATATTGTTTAAGTATTGTAAGACTTTTTCATTGGCTAAATGCTTGTCATCATCATCATCATCATCGTCAACTCATTTTATGTCCCCACTGCTGGGGC
>OY720052.1:7688357-7790576 GCA_963082485.1 Eudonia mercurella | reverse complement strand
TCAAAGTAAAAATTGTTTTTGTGTTTTTGCGCTTACCGGGAATTTTTTTTCCCAGATATTTCTAAAAAAAACTATACAAGTTATCCGCGCGGGAGTTTTACTCAGGCATTTGTTGGAGAATACTCTATTCCCTGACTTAAAAAAAATACCATGTCCGATTTTTAGGTAAAAAAAAAAACACTATGCCTCCCTCTCTCCCTCTTTGGAGGGGTTGGTTAACTAGCTAGACGCGTTGCTATGAGCATATATGTTTCTTACAACCATACTCCACTCTACTCGCTGCCTCAGACCATAGAGCAGTCACCATAGTGCTGGACGGACTTACACACCTGCTACAGGTATACCACCCTCAGGATATGGAGTCTACTTTCATCAATAGGTATACCAAAGCTGACGAGCTAGTAGCTGCAAGTATACCACCCTGAGGATATGATACGGCAGATGCAGCAGGAATACTACCAAGCCACTAGTCTTCTGCCTGTTGTAGGTGTACTACCCTCAGGATATCAAGCTGACGGGGTTAGCTAATGTAGTTACTAATTTAGTATCTTATCTTATCTTAGTGGGGCCTGCTGAGGTTTCCCTCTTGCCGTAACACTTCGACCCGTCGGGATCTTTTGTGCAACCCCGTCCTTTCACTCTTCTTCCTCTGTAAAGACAGATGCCATAAGTTTGGCCACGTCCTTAAGAGCGAAGAGCCTGAAGTCCTCCGGTCTCGGATAGGCCGACCCCAGGAGTCCCATTCTTTTCCTAGCCAGAGAGTCGCAGTCACACAGTAGGTGCTGCATTGACTCCGTTTCCTCTCCACATGCCCTACACAAGCTATTTGTTGATAGATGCATTCTGTGGAGCATTTGTTTTGTGGCATAGTGCCCTGTCAAGGCACCGATGGTTAATCGGGCCTGCCTTCTACTGCCTCCGCATATGAACTTACTCCGTCCTAAGGCGTTTTCACCTAGGAAGGATTTGGAGTGTTTCTTAACCCGGCTGCTCCTTCCATTATTCTCCTTCCTCCTTGCTCCTTCCATTACTAATTTAGTAAAAGAACAAACAAATAAAATTACACAGCGCTCGGTCCTATACCCGAAGGTGAACCCGGAAGCACAGATTAGTTAATAGTTACTACGTAACAGATAAATCACTCTCTACAAAAATTCGTATACCTACCGCGTGAATAGCCTACTTCATTTCGTCGCGACGCGTCGGCGACCGCTGCGTGCTAAATTGTGCCTAATAAGTTCGACTACAGAGTTGTTATCGATTCGCAGCCGCGTGCCATCGTAGTAATGCCAGGGCTGCTGCTACGATAAAAATATTGTACACACACAATAACTTGTACCTAAATTAACTATTAAGTAATCTGTGCCTAAATGGCTTGTTTAAGATTTGTAATGTAAATTAAAATGAATGATAAATTGAAAAGCTCCATGTTTATGATCAGTACGACAACATGGAACCCGGATTATAATTTACTTAAGGTTTTAAATCTTCACCATCATCCATCTGTTCATAATATCTCACTGCTGGAATATAGATAAACTTCACAAAAATTGCCAGGCGCGGGCGGCATTGTTTTTATATCATTAAAACGAGATTTAAAATCACAATTTATACAATAATCTAAAGCACACAAATGTCAATCAACATAAGTACTAATATTTAACTTATTCACTATTTACAATATTTAATAATAATCACAGCAGATTATAATTTAATATTTATAGTCTTAATTGAACTGATTTACTATTTAAGTACAGTATTTAATAATAACTACAGAATACAAATAATTGTACGATGCAACGTGCACCGCGAACGAGCGTGCGATAACGAGCGCTTGCTACGCAGCCCACTGACTTTTAGATCGCCGGCGATCAACCGCTCAGTAGGCATCTAACGCGCGCAACTACATGGAGTGACGGAGGCCTGTCGGTAGGTTCAATTCCCAGGTCGGGTAAAAGGTATTTCGAATTTTTCGATGCATACCCTGGGTTTGTGATCACCAGCCCCCATTTGGTGATTAAGCCATTACCCATCAATTGTAGCGATGACTCGATTTCAATGATGGAGGCCCTTTGCCCAGCTGTGGGACGGTTATAGGCTGTTAACTACTACTAATTGGACATAGATAAAAAGTAAACAATTTCAATTTCAACAATATTATGTAAAAAAAATGCTTTGCGGTAAAATTAATATAGTAGAGAAAATTTTGAAGAAAAATTGCTATAAATATACATGCAAGATATCTTAACCGCCGCTTTGTTCCAGGCGGCAGTGAAATACGGTCAAGTGGATCCGCTCTGCCTCAAACTGGAAGAGATCGGGGCGCTGGACCAGATCGAGACACTGCAGCACCACGAGAACATTGAGGTACGTAATTTTTATATAACATAAAGGTTTTATAAACATAAAGGACGTGTGACGTGTGAAATGACGGTACGTGAAAAGTGTGGTAAAAATGTATAGATAATAAATTTATTTATTTACTAGCGACCCGCCTCCGGCTTCGCACGGTTGCAATGCTGATATTATCAGTGTTGCTCTACTATATGCATGTATTATACATATAAACCTTCCTCTTGAATCACTCTATCTATTAAAAAAAACCGCATCAAAATCCGTTGCGTAGTTTTAAAGATCTAAGCACACAAAGGGACATAGGGACAGAGAAAGCGACTTTGTTTTATACTATGTAGTGATTTATTTATTTCATTGTTACACCAACAAAGTAAACACCATCACATTAAAAAAAAATTACTATAAATCAGACGCTTGATAAGTGTCACCTCAATTATAGGTGTAAACTACATGCATACAAAAGTGCTACAGCAAACATCACAAACTATGCTAAGATTAAGATAATAATAATATAATGAATTAACAATAAAAAATATAATTTAAATTAACAAAAGTAGTTATAATAATAATACTAATAATTTAAAAATTCGATTAACTATAAAAATTTAATTTAACAAGAGTAATAATGAAAATAATTTAGTTCAAGAATAATAAATAATATAAATTATATAATAAATAAATTTTATTCAGAACTTTTACAGGGTACAATACAATGAGTGTACGATGACAGCCACAATGGTTTCTCAACTGTGTCGCAGTTGTTAGCGCACACCTCCAAACATTTTAGAGGCATCAGAGCGTTCCGAATGTAACAGAGGACGAAGTAGCCTGGGACGTGATAGTTCTATCTGAGTGTTGGCTATCTGCTGCAAAAAGTATTCCTGCCCCCCAACCGCGTAACACTCTCGCTTTCGATCGCTTTGAAAGCGAGGCCCTCGCTTCGCTTTCTAATATAATATCAAATAATATCGAAAGCTATAGCCTATAGCTTTCGATATTGCTTTCATATTGCTTTCGTAATGACAAGATGACGCCTCCTCCTCGCCTTGCCTTCAAAGCGATCGAAAGCGAAAGAGTTAGGCGGTCGACCCCCTGATCTTGACAACTATGTACATGCGACACAAAACGAGGGCGTTGTTATATATCACAATAAACACATAAATGGAATCTTTGAGGAGCCTTTAGTGAACGACTGCAATTGTCTTATATTAAAAGTAAATCACGATTTCTGTATCATTGGTGTGTATCGTCCACCTAGTTATTCAAACATAAGTAATTTCACTAGTTCAATTGATGCGTTACTTTCAAAACTTAGTAATTATAAGAATATTATACTTTGCGGGCGATATTAATATCGACATAATGCCCAATGGTCTTGATAGGCGCTGTCACGATTATTTGAATGTTTTGGCTAGTCATTGCATGTTCGCCGAGTATACGGTACCAACCCATGGTCGCACATGTCTCGACCACGTCATGATTAAGTCAAAACTAGATGCCACATGTGTGATTTTTGATTCCTCCATCACTGATCATGTCTGTGTAGCTGCCTTAAATTAAACACAAAAATATTTTCTCTAAATAAACAGTCTCATTATATTGATTTCATTAATCTGGATAATATAATTTAAAATATGGACTTTAGCCCTATACATTTTGGTCGAATGAATATTGATGTTTTGTATGGAACAGCCGATTTTTTTTTTCGAGTTAGGATGTTGGTCCAGTAGTAAAAGTTGTTCGTTTGCATCACGGGAGTCCTCTCAGAAGGTTTGGATGCTGATAAAAAAGTCGACCTGTATACAACTTGTTTAAAAAAAACCCGTTAGGCCTGAAATGTCAGTAGCTATACATAAAACTGAAGTGGTGGGTGCTGTTCTTTA
This sequence comes from Eudonia mercurella, assembly GCA_963082485.1. Taxonomy (NCBI): domain Eukaryota; kingdom Metazoa; phylum Arthropoda; class Insecta; order Lepidoptera; family Crambidae; genus Eudonia; species Eudonia mercurella. Next base: position 7,786,338 of record OY720052.1, on the reverse strand, counting down.
AGTTGTAGGCACAGTAGTTGCCGAAAAAAACAATATCGAAGTTCAGCAAAAATATCGCTAAGATTTTTAAAAGATTCCCAACACTACTGATCAGCTGTAGAAGTCATTAGCTTCTAAATCAAAGATTATTATTTTTTCAGACTGATCAACTATCGGTATTTGTGCATTGTGTGTGTAACAGTACAGGGACCTTTAATCTACTTAGTTAAAGTCCCTTTTAAAAGATTTTCCAAACTAAATACTTGATAGTTAAATTAATACTAATTCAGATTTTCTCTATAATTCACAATAACAGCTGTCTGTTACAAATTTTATAGATAACCTAACAAAATGTCGTTACGTTTGAATCAATTTATTGACTAATGACGATGAAGAATATTTTAAAGCCCTACCCTACATGTTTTAAAGAAAGGACATAGTACTTACTTTGAAGATAACGACGTCTACGACTTCGCCATATACGATTCCGTTTGTCAAAAGCATCTGTGTATAATTTGCTGACAAAAATTGAGCATCGTCTGGAGTATGCAACAAATAGGTAGGTGAGTTGTATGCGCTCGTTGTATTTACGAGCTTGTATGTATTAAAGAATTACGCTATTCATGACTTCTTATTTTTACAATATTATCTGTCAACAAACAATCAACACAACAGACAGAATAATTGAATGAAGTTATTCAAAACGTCAAGCAGACATATTACCCTGGTTAATTAAAAATACGCAGCGCCATTGCTCAGGCATGGTATGAATGTAGTTTTATGCTTGGTGGTTAATTTAATATTTCCGTTCGTTTCATTCGTTCATCTTCCGTCACAGCACAGAGTAACTAAGCGAGAGTAACTTATCCATAGATTAAATCATAAGAGTAAAGTTATACTGGGATAGCTATTCTCGTATAAATTGGATGTTGGTAAAATCTAACCTAAATACGTTTAGCGCTAAACACGTTTAAAATATCATTCAATTTCTGACGTTCTGAGCTAAGAAGTAAAAGAGAGTTTAATAGGTAGGTACGGGAACAAGAATCGTAGCTGTTAGCTAAGTAGGTACTTACATAACTTATGCGCAAAACCTTTCTGTAGTTTGATCTTTGAAATTGAATTTTCCCACCTCCTTTTTTAGAAATCATGTTGACCTGGTACTTTTGGTAATATTTATTTAGTGGGTTCCGCATAATAATAATTGAAATTAAATAATTTTACTCTAGCGGAACAAAAGATGGATAGCTATTTATTATTACACAGTCTTTTATAGCGTCGCAACATATCTTTATGGATGGGATAGCTATGTGGGTGAGTTTTCACTTGCCATGCTAACAGTAGGATCATCCCAAGATGCAACAGAGAGGAGTTGCCTTTTCGCACTTGTTTGTTCCTTTCTTTTGATTACCTGACATTGTTTTCTAAAGTTTACGCGAACACTACACGTTGAAATGAAATAATTTTTGTAAACCAAGTAACAATAAACGCGAGTAAATCCATGCAAAAGGTTTCATTTCAATAATCGGCTACCGATCACGTGTCGTATTGTGCCGCCTTCAACAGACGTCAGAACCCCTAATGTAAGTTTGTAAAAATGTGCAAACGTTACTATCGCGTTTAAGTTAAGTTTTAACAGATACATCGTAATGGTATGTAAATAAGATCGAGAATTCAATCTGTTAAAGCAAACGCGATAGTAACGTTTGCACTTTTACAAACTTACACTGAGGTTTCAGATGTAAAACAAGTTATTACAACACATAAACTGTTAATTTTGGAAATGTAAATCGTATCCTAATTTGAATGCGGAGTGGTTTCCTAACAAACAGAAACTACACAGCAGTAGTACTAGGAAAGCAGTGACTGCTGATTTTGGCTTTTCAATGTTTTTACGGAACTCCAAATATAGAAAACTTAGGTTTTTATCGCATAGATTGACAACATTTTAAGACGTGCTTTGAAAGCAGATTGCTTTTTATTTTGTACAAATCAATTTGATCAAGCTGCTGAAGCTGAGCCGTGTAATACTACAGGTTGAAAATATTACAAATACTACAAAACACCACACCGATTTATCTTTCGTTTGCTATTTTACTTATTTTAAGCCCAACTCAGAAATAAACATTATGTTTTATTTTTACGCAAGTAGATTACCTACACTAAACAAACAACTAACAGTTAAACAATATCAAAATCGTAATCCAGTCTTTTATGATTATAATTAGCCCGGTGTCCTTTAATATTAAAAACCCAAATTAGATTATTAAATCCGTATAAAATGTTGACCACCGCGCAGTACTAATGTAGTACTAGGCGGTCAGAAATATAAGCATAGACTGTAGACACTTCTTTCGAGAGCTGTCGCCTAGCCGTAGCCGCCCCGGCCGCCGTGCCGAGCGACGGGCAGAAGGAATTGCATTCGCGCATAAATCAATGTGTATGTATGTGTATTTTTTTTGTTTTACACTAAAAATGATAAATACACATCCGATCAAAATTTACTATCTGATGTTGTGAATGTGAATGTGAAATGTGTGAATTAATAAAATTTGATTGTCAAAGAAGTAAATTGTAATTTTATGTAATGTACTACAAACTAAAACCCTTGATGGTGATGACTGAACAAATGATATTATTATTGTTATTATTATTTAACTGTACGATTTTAATTTCATAAGAAAGTTTTCAACAGGCCTTCGTACCATGTACTTACATTATGGTACGCAAAAACACCATAATTTTGACAGCGGTGGTTACCATCTTACCAATGTTTTCGTGAAATGACAAAACGTTTGCATTCCACTATGTAAGTTTTATTTTTGTATGAATGATTTTAAATATTTTTTTAAACTGTAAAGTAAGTAGGTATTATACGAAGGTAGGTAAGAAATAAATCTAGTCCCCTCTGAAATTACTTTGTTGCGCAGCTGTACAGTCAGGCCCTGCCGCTCGTCCCCGCCTTCGTCTTACTGACGCCTTTTTTTTACTATTGCGACGCGAATAACAACTCATGTATACTTATGGAGAGCAATAAATGATTGGATTGAATTGTATTGAATTGAATCGCGCCAACTTTAGAGGGGACTAGAAGTTTAGCGCGATCTGTACTTACCTACTAATTTTCTATCGAAGTAGTTTATAATAGGTGTGGTTGTGTTATGATGTCCTGTGTGTGTGTGTGTACCAGGAGCACAGAATACAGTGGAGATTAGGTATACGTACAGAGTAGACAGGAGTCGTTACTCCTGGTAGGTAACGTAACGTCATGAACCTGAAATAGTCAAGTGACATAGTCGATATTTTTATTAATCATTAAAAATAACTCTTTTTACTAAAAACTAAATCTTAATGCAAACTTTTTAAGAAATTTACAGAGGACTCTTTATAGTATGTACTTTAACAACCTTTAGGTATAACGGGTAATTTTGGAACACCTTGTATATATTTTTAGATAAGGTGGTGGTACCTGCCCAGCGGACTTAAAACAGGCCTTACATACATAAACAAAACTTCGAACCATCGAACCTCACTTAGCAATTACTTTGTTCTTAGAAAGGTCACCAACATCTAATTTTATTTTATATACAAGTAACGTTTAAGTTAGAATAGAAGTTGTCTTATTCAATTAAATAAAAGTGTTATTGTTTTATCAAAATCATAAATTTTATATTATTTTAGACATAGCACAAACTGTCACACGGAATATAACCTCAAAACTAGCTTGTCACAAGCTTGTCACTATGAATTCTTTGAGAAACCTAAATAGATTGCTTGAGTAAAGATATTGCTGACTATTGCTTGGCTAAGAATTCTAACTTTTGACGTTTCTAACGTCATCGGTTTTCTTAACTAAAGAATAAAGGTTGTTACTTAAGGGGGTGCAGCGCGGAATTTTCAAAATTTACGTGTTTTTAAGTCACTGGTGCTAGGCGCTGAATAGGTCTTATACATTAAAAGGACTAGTGTAGGTTAGCTTGATCCTTTCACAAGGTCATGGTTGTCTTGGAATTTGAAACAAATACCCAGAAACTGCATAAACATTACGTAAAATAATGATATCTAAAAACTTATTTCTTTAGTAACTTTGTAAATATAGCCCAAATGAAACAATGATTCGACATCAAAATGTTTGTATTGATATTCCGCAGGTCACTGTTGTCTTATTTTTCCATTAAACAACATGAATATGAAAATATTAAGACTTCTTAGTTTTTACCCAAACGCCTATGATTTTACTTGAGTAAACATTGGTCTAATTAAATCAGCAGCCTACTCTGTGCAGCCATGAGCGTGCGTGCGTATGGTTGTCCCGCGCGCTGCCCCGCCACTGCCACGCGCCGCTCGCTCGCTATCATAAACAAACTTGAAACTCGCAGTTTTGCGTCCGCGCTGCACCCCCTTAAGCAATTTTACTTTTGCATAAGTAAAAGCTTTTTTTACTCGTTTATAAATACGAGTGTAAGACCGGTGGCCTTACTCTTAACCACTAAGCCATAAAGGTGGTGAAAGTTACCCGAGTTTATTCATAGCGATATTCATGAGAGCTATTTTTTTTAGCCTAAACCAAATTTTTTTTATATTTATTTATTTTAAATAAGATTGTTTTTTAATATTTTGTTTATTAAATTCTAGGTATACAAGAAAGTGCTTCACATACTGGACACTTACTTCGCCGAGCAAGAGGACCAAACTGCTCAGCCCGCGAAGACTTCAGAAGAATACCAGTTCGGCACCAGTCAATCAGATCAGACCATCAACTTCTAAATCCAACTTGTTATAAATCAGAATTTATTTAGGACAATCACTAGTTTATCTTTTTAAGTATGTGCCTTAATTGTTACCCAGTCAGGTGACATAGAATGGTGTTTCAACAGAAACATTCAGTAGCTAAGTTATATTTCGAAAAAAGACAATGTATTGAAAAAATTCCACGAGCGGGATTCGAACCCGCACCCCATGACATGCTGGGTTGAGCCACAATAGCATAGTTGGCAGTGCACCTGACCCGGCGTGCCATGGGGTGCGGGTTCGAATCCCGCTCGTGGAATTTTTTCGCAACAAAATTTGCGTAAAATTATATATAACCATAATAATAAAGCTAATTGTATCTTCAAAATAAGGGCTCAATTTTAGACATTTTCTATCTTGTACAAGCAGAACGCCTATTTACGTTCTAAGCACAGTTACGGACAAATTGAAAACACTAATCACCTGCCTAAAGACTGGACACTTGGCTAAATCACAGCGAGAGCCATCAAACAAGAAATTGAATTGGAATACAAGATAATATTTTACTAGAAAAAAAATCGAACCCACCCACGACCTTTGGATAACCAAATTCGATTTCCACTCGAGCTTTCTGAGGCTGGTGGAATTTTTCTAGTAAAACATCTTGTAACTATATAAAGCATTATGAATGCAACATTGAAAATAAAAAAAAAATATTTAATTGGTATTTCAGCAATATAAGCAAATAATAATTTGTTTGTACTACTATAAAACTATGAACTACGAATAGAGATACTTAAAAGAAAATCTTAACATCATCTCCATTTTTCAATATGGTGTCCTCAACTGGAGTCCTGATGTACAGGCATTTCTTGCTTCGCTTAAGCACCAGTCTCCTACAGAGCTACTAACTTGCACCTATAATTTATACAAACTGTAACTAGCAATAAGAATATGCTTTGTGGAGAAAAATATTTTTTTTTGTATTTTTTGTATTTTGTAAATATACACATTTAAATATTTCTATTATTTAGATTTTCACATTCACAATGCTATATATAGTTACATATATAATTAATAGAAACATAAGGAATTAAGTCTTTATCGATTGTTAAATACTTGCAAAAGTGTGTCTACTGTGAGTGTAACTTCAGTGACGTAATACTAATACGTAGTACTTTGTGATTACTAATACGTAGTACAGTGACGTAATACTAATACGTAGTACTTTGTGATTAACGCTGCAAGCCCACTGGCTTACTAGAAGAATTCAACGAGTCTTCGGGGGTCTCGGTAGCTCAGCGGTAAAAGCATTGGACCGCTTATCCAAAGGCCGTGGGTTCGATTTCCACTGGAGTTTCCTGAGACTGGTTGAATTTTTTGCAGTAAAATTGTATCTTACACATTAAATGTTTCGCATTCCACATTTAAATCAAAGAAATTATATATACCATACCTTTTCTAATATACATAATACCAAACATACATACATAATTAGCACTTAAAAATATAAAATACTTATTAACTTCTTTAGGCTATTTAATATGACTAAATACCTATAATATATTATATAGCCTAGTCGATTTCTTGTTCGATATCTCGCTATGATTTAGCCAATGACTGCTCCACTGTTACGCAAAAGCCTTTGAACCAGAAATTGGTGTCCTTATTTAAATAGTGCATCGTCTTGGTTTAAAATGTTGTTTAATACAATGTAGTAATAATAAATAAATAAATCATTGAAATCGACTCATCGCATCAATTAATCGCGTAATCTATCTACACACGGTGACTGGTACATGAGCCGCCACAGCAAAGTCACATGTGAAGAAGGTTATTTGCTAACTATTGTAGCTTAGTTTTACTAACTAAAGTTTTATAGTTTATGAGATATGATTTCTCTTTTTTTAATTCTTGATTGTGCAACGTAGTCACGTAATTTGATCACAAATGTGTATGTGCAACCAAAAAATATCATTAGGACGTTAAAGAAAAGTTACAACAGCTTTATGGTCAAAATTTGAGAAAATTTTAAAAAAAGTATTAAAAATGGATGGAAGATTCAATTGTTAGCAAATAAGTAACCCGTTTGGATGGTGTTATATCTGCCTTTTTTCTTGTGGTTATATAAGGTCACTTTTTATGAACTGCAAATATTTTGACAAAACATCTAATCATATCAGAGAAATAAGGCCCTAGCATTTAAAAAAAAATTCAGGCGTTTTTTTTTACTTTTCTTGACACAAAAATTGTAATATTTTTAAGAGCGGCCTCTCTGTCGGCTCTTTTGAATGAAACTACCGAAAGTGCTTTATTTTTCATTTTAATCGTTATGTCTTTTGGCGTTTTTCTTGAAAACTAGCGTATAAAAATTTAAGGTTTTTTCATAAAAATAGTTTAAATATATGTTGTTGAATTTATCCTCAAAGTATTTGCAGTTGATAAAATGTGACCTTATATATAAATTATTTACATTTTTTTTAAACATTGTTTGATTGGTGTGTGTAAAAAGTAATAATAATAAAATTTCATTTAATTTCATGTAATAACCTCCTCCATATGGTAATATGCTGGTGCGATCATGTCACTGTATAGTAATGAAAAGCAACATATTTATAATTTAGTGTAATTGTTATCATTTTGTACCTATGTTAAGATTTATAATCTGTTTAGCTATCATAAATTTTCAGAACAGAAAGACTGATTGTTGAAAAATCTATTATTTTAAGTTATCAATCAGTTATAAATCATAATAAAGCTAAAAATATGGCTTAAGTTCTGCCTTGTTCAAATATCAATAAGTTTTATGTATAATTTCCATTAAACGAAGGCGTTGATCGCCGCAGCCGACTGATTTGTGATAATATAGCATTTAGATTTATTTTTTTAAGGTTTACGTTTAATGAATAAAGAATAATTGTCACTTTTTTACATAAATGCTTTTTATTATTTTTTTTTTCAGCTATTACCTTTTTCAGAAATGCTTAAGCCTAGGAAAATAATGCTGCTTATTCTATCACTACTAAATTCACTTCCGTTATTAGTCTATCACCTTCGAAATTATAATAATATTAGGTTTGTAATTTTTTTTTTAATTCAAATTAACTTATGAAAAGTGCTTTTGAATTGAAAAGTTGTTGCTGAAAAACATTTCCTGACAGGCTCTGGATGTTTCCGGTACCTACGGTATTTTATTGTAGTCGCGTCAACATGACTGGTGTTGTGAGGCGCGCGGCGGAGCTGGCGGGGGTGAGACGGGGAAGCCGACCGCTCGGTACAGATTCTGTGCAGAGGTGCGCGATGCGCTAGGTAAAAAATCTGTACCGAAACAACTCTATGTGAAAGCTCTCATTTGATTACATGCGCTCGGTAAACAATCAGTACAGATTCGGTGCAGAGGCGGTACCGAGCCGGTGAGGAAGAGGCCTTAGAACAAAAGTACGAAGACCCAGTCAACCCGAGCAGAAGTAGAGGCGCCCTCGGGTAGTTCCGCACCCGATCCAATCGGAACTTCCCTCTAGAAACCCTCTGACGGTGTTCCCTTAGTTTTTCGCCGAATACAAACAAATCTGGTACTCCAAAAAAAACTAATTAAGTACTTGAATGTTTGTAAAAAGTTAATTTCTATGAATAAAGGGAGCATATTATGCTTCTTTGAGTAAAAAATGCATTTCTGTTAGGGAAGTTTATTAAACAAAAATATATGCAATAATGTAATCAAGAAAATTGATACTTATTTAATTTTAAACATGTAGGTTCATTGCAATAAACTTAAGGTGCATTTACAACTTCACTCAGTTAAATAGACAATAAGTATAACAAGGGATTGTATTTATTGATAAAAACTAAACAGAGTTATTTGAGGTTTTATTACAAAAAGATCTTAAATCTAGTGTCTATATCTAATTTTATGATTTGTTTGTTTCCTTCAGCTTTTCCAGTTGTTGTCTGAAACATAAATGAACAAACAATTACAGAAAGAAAGACCTAGTAGTCTATGTGAAACTTTTTTGTCTTTACAAAGTGTTGAAGAAATTCCACGAGCAGGATTCGAACACGCACCCCATGACATGCTGGTTCAGATGCACCACCAACTATGCTATCGTGGCTCAATTCAACTTGCGGAAATTAATCAACACTATCTACTTTTACTAGGCAAGCTATATTTCTGTTTTCTAGAAGAATTAGGCAAGCTTTCTGTTTAATTTGTAACAGTAGTATTAGTAATTTAATAAGAAAATAATTTATTTGTATTACAAAATAAATAATTGTAATGCAAAATTACTATTTGGTCAGCAAATTTATACAATCGGCCATCATAAGAAATCCTTACTGTTGGTTAGGTTAAGTTAATATTTTTTTTCCCAAGCAAAGCGCAGCGTAGCGAGGGCCAGTCACAGAAGGGGGGAGCGCAAAAGACTGCTGTTCAGAATGATATAAGTTGCAGACTGATTTAGAAATATTTGCTGACCATAAGTTGCTGCCCAGCTAGCTGTTTTAGCTAACCGATTATATTTTTATGCTAACAAAAATACAAATAATTTGCTAACCGTTTAAATAACACTCATTTAATAATGTTTAGGATACAAAGTATAATGTAAAAAGCGTTAGTAGCCAAAGAGAAAGATTCTTTAGTTGAGTGCAAGACATCATTGTTACACTACTGATGTAAACTCTACCTAACAAAAACATGATTGTTCAGGATACATTAAAGGAATAATATTAATGTGCTGAACGAGCATTATTAATCCGTTGTCTGCTGTGAATACAGACAATAAAATTTTTACTGTTTAGGGCACTGATCAGGGTTCACCACAGATACAGCAAAAAACAACTTGTCTCCTTTCCACAGTCTCTATAAATAAAGACAAAAAACTGTAAATACAGTCAGTGTTGAAAGATGGCAGTCATTAGAAGGTACCAACCCTTACTGGCCAGTGTGACAGGTTAGGGCTCAATCTCCTGAGATTACCTATGTTGGAAAGTTTAACAGTGCTAAGCACCTATTTATTTTTCTACATTTCCGGGTAAACAATTCGTAAAAGTCGTAGCTAAATTTTACTATAAGACTACAAATTAGGATAAGTTATAGAAAAAGTAACCTCAATTGCTGGTTGAAGTCATCTTGGACTATGTCGTCTTCCCAATTATCTTCCCAGACTGAAACATCCTCGTCGTCAGCATCTTCCGTTCCCCAATCTGTAAAATAAGTAAATTAAACACGATAATGAGTCTAGTAAATAATTGTTTAAAAAACATAAAGCTTTACCGTTTCACTTACTTTCTGCTGGGAATTCTTCGAATTCGTCGTCTTCTTCCAACAGACCAAGATCTACTTTTTGTTTATCAACCATTTTTAACAATAAATTATGAATACCTACTGCAATTTGCTCACGAAAAACAATGAATTACGAGAATTCAAGCTAAAACGTAGAATGAATCGCTCACTCACTCTTCCTGCGATCTGTCAAACAAACAAAAATGACAAGTCACGCACGGCAGTGTAGTTGTGTTCCTGTATTTGAGTGATTTGTATTTCATACTATAACATGTTTTGTTGGTGAAAGAAGAAGAATTGACACTCATGAATTTAAAAGGAACAGGGTTGTCTACAGCGCCATCTATCAGTGAAGAAAACTACTACATGCTACAAGTGCTTCTATCTATTGATAAGTAGTGTAAGCTTAGGCAAAGTGCTTTCATTGCATTGCCATCTAGAGGTGAGAAGCAAAGTTATCCAGCGTATATTTTCAGGATTCTTATTTTGGAAAATAGTACGAAAATGAAGAATAAGTTTTTGTAAATAATAATTATATCAGAGACATGTTTTACTTTTTTCATCTTTTTGAAGTCATTGGTACCTACTTACCCTTCTTTGTTCAGATAATTCGGAAGCCGTGAATTGGGAATGTACATAATTTACGTTGTAAGGCATCTAAAAAGCTGCCAGCAGGTAAGTACTTACTGCCTATGTACCTATAAAATAGTTTAAGTTTAGCTTTTGACCACAATCTTATCTATTCTGACGATATGTTAAGTTTAGTTCTTCTTTTTTGTCAACAGGAGGCACTGCTTCAAAGCGTATGCGAAAAGTATGACATTAAAGCAGCGCCTTCTGGTGGCAAACGAAATGAGTTAAAATAACTTTACCTCACAAAATCTCGTTTTCGTTAAGGGGGTGCAGCGCGGAATTTGAAAATTTACGTGTTTTTAAGTCACTGGTGCTAGGCGCTGAATAGGTCTTATACATTAAAAGGACTAGTGTAGGTTAGCTTGATCCTTTCACAAGGTCATGGTTGTCTTGGAATTTGAAAACAAATACCCAGAAACTGCATAAACAATACGTAAAATAATGATATCTAAAAACTTATTTCTTCAAAAACTTTGTAAATATAGCACAAATGAAACAATGATCCGACATCAAAATGTTTGTATTGATATTCCGCAGATCACTGTTGTCTTATTTTTCAATAAAAAAACATGAATATGAAAATATTAAGACTTTTCTTATTTTTTACCCAAACGCCTATGATTTTACGAAAGTAAACATTGCTCTAATTAAAACACCAGCCTACTCTGTACAGATATTAGTGTGCGTGCGTATTCGTAGTCGTGCGCCGTTGTCACACCACTGCCACGCGCCGCTCGCTCGCTATCATAAAGAAACTTGAAACTCGCAGTTTTGCGTCCGCGCTGCACCCCCTTAACGTGATCGAATGATTCGAATGGCAAATAGAACTCACACTAGGCACCCAGATTCTCCGGGGCATTAGATTAGGATATTTTATCGATGTATTGGTAAAAAAGTAATGAAAACTAATATTTTGTCACACATATTTATTCGTAGTAAAATACACGATGACAATATATTTTGTAGTACATAGGTATACATAACAGTCGCGTTATATGCCTTAAAATTACAATAATATCACAATTTATCACATAAAATCAGACTGCTAATTATTTGGCATATCAAAATATAAAAATTCTAAACAGTGATGATATTTATGTATATGACGTTTATAATAATTATAATATAAATATTGTCAGCTATTAGTATAAAGTGAATATTTACTAAAACAAAATAAATTTTGTATACGTATGAAGAGCAAATTGACATACAAAATAATACTAGTGTAGTTCAAGAAAATCGATGTTGTTATCATAAATACCAATTAATAAAAAATAAATATGAAAAGCCTACCAATTTCCTTTAGTAAAAAGTTATTAAAAAGTTTTTCTATTGACTTAACAAAAGTTGCAAATACTTACAAGATAAAAAGGTGATAGCTTTGATCGAAGGCTGTTAGAGTGAAGTTACACGATTCATATTTTGATTTAGGTGTCACTTCTACCATTTTTTCTAATCTTTAATAGTAAAATAATTACTCTTTATGTTCATAGACAAATAAACAAATAGTTTTAAATATAAAAAAAAATCTATGTTCCGCTGTGGGCTGATACAGGTATGATGATATGATGATAATATTGATGACGATGATGAAAAAATAATCGGACGAAAATATCGTACATAAGATAAAATAATAAGTAAATATATGCCTTGCTATTAAATTGATTTTCAGTGATAACATTATACTTCTACATATTCTCACAATAGTATACATGTAATGTATTTATGATTATACAACACATAAGTCGAAAGATTACAATACAAAAGTTGACATAGAACATCGAAAAAATCTAATTATGAAAACTTTTATCTGTCACTTATTTTTTATACACTCTTTCTTACTTCTTCAGACTTCAAAAAATAGGAAAAAAGAAACTTATAAACTTCAGAAACAGAAGCTCGACTTTGCCAATCAATATTCCAATAGAATATTCAATGTATTTCTCATTTACATTCGTACGCAAGGTAGCGATGCAGAATTTTTGGAATATCGAAATTACTAACGACATCTAGTAAGTCAGTACGGAACAATTTGCGCAAATAGATTCTGCACTGAGCGAGCAAGGAAATCGGTGCCTTAGCCCTTTGGATTAAGATCTCCTTTTGGGTGGCTGTCAAAGTGCTGTTCCTCTTTATCATGCAGAGGTCGAACGCTTCGCACGCCTCTAGAAGGAGATAGAAGATATGCTCGTACTCCGCGCTCGTGACGTTCTGGAGATGGTTGAGGATGCCGTCTGGGTCACGGAACTGAGTCTTCATAATCACCTAAAAAGAAAAGAAAATTATTTTATGAAAAATATAATCATCATCATCATCATCATCAGCCTCTCTCGTTGTGCACGCCACTGATCACGATAAGCAGCTACTCTCATCCAGCTCTTGCCAGCCACCTTGCGGAGATCGTCGCTCCACCTAGTATGAGGGCGTCCTACACTACAGTATAATATTTATAGTCATGCTACTTTCAAACTTTCACGTTCATTTAAACAATGTTTTTTAGCGAGGTTTAGCTGAAACTACTTATAATAGGTATCATAGCTAGGAAAGCACACCCTTTTGCTGGGTGGTACAGCTTCCATGCCTGCTTACGCTACCTGTGCCACAGCAGCATGAGCATTTCTCCATGCCGAAACAACAAAAAATAAGTAATAAGGGTCTCTCCAAAAGTGAGGATGCTCGAAGAAGTGTGGACATTCTCCAAACGCCTTGTTTATCTTAGCAGCGACCTTCTAAAGGAGAAGGATGCTTAGAAATTTAGAAGCATTGTGATACATCTTACCCTGGCCCCATGTCTAAACAGCAGATGCACTATCTGGGTGGCTGGCTTTAGCAAAGTAATGAGGAATCACCGGAGTTAACCCCAGCAGCGGCTTCCACGTTACCCTAGGATGTCGGCCTTTCAAGAGAGAAGAGAATGCCCACATAAATCCGGGGATATGTCGGCATTCTCCAGAAGCCTTGAGGTGTACAGCTTACCTTGGCCCCGAAGAATCAGCAACAGATACGCTATTTCAGTGAAGCAATCAGCGACCCTCCGAATGAGAGAATGCTCGAGGATACGTGGGTATTCTCCAGAAGAATTAAGCTACAATTTACCCTGGCGCCGTGCCTCAGCAGCACCATCTCGTTAAAGCAATCAGCGACCCTCCAAAAAAAGAAATTTCCAAGGAAGTGTGGTTATTCAGAAGCCCAAAGGTAGACTTACCCTGGCCCCATGTCTTAGCAGCTGGTACACAATCTCGGTGGAGGGCTCCGAGTTGCTGGCCAGGTATTCCGCCAGGGCAGGTCGAAGCTGGGTGCCGTCATCGTCGTTGAACACCTTCAGATTGGGGTCTGCTCCGCCTTCTAGCAGGATCTGGTCACAAATGTATGTCAAAATTAAAAACTTTCAATAGGGCAAATGTTATGGTCCCGAGCAACCTTCGCAAGTGGATGGTGCAGAGTTTTCAGTGAGTATGCTGCCCCTACTTGAACTTCTTAAAGGTGTGAGGAAGACAGCCCCTCATTTCTCGGTGGAATGCAATCATAATCATTTAGTGCGATCTTCATACTGAAGTTTGGAGATCAATATGTATCGGTATGCAATACATTTATCGCGGTATAAAAGAGGGGGAGAAAATAAAAGTACCACATAATTTGGCCGTCTCAGGCCCCGGTCTGTGGCTGCGATGGATGATCAAGAAAGAATATTTCTAAGGGAGCTGACGATAAAACTCACTTTGACAATTTCTTTCCTGTTAGTGATATTGTCGGAGCAGGCCACGTGCAGCGGCGATCCTATCACAGAACTGGAGGCGTTCACTTCAGCACCTGTGAGATTATTAACAGTTATTTTGTATTAAATATCCTATCGCATGCCTGGCACATTCACATAACATTGTAGTATAAACTAAAAATCTTTTCACGGTAATGCTTGGAAATGGGATCATTACTTTGACAACCTTCTTCGAGACAATTATCGCAATAGCTGTACTGGGTAAAGTCAAGTACTCTTTAGTCCGAGACATGGCAACTAGGTAATCTACCAACTTTCTATCAAGAAAATATTTTTTTTGAATTGTCTTGCAAAAGTTCAGTCTTGCCTCGGTTTGCCGCCTTTTCGCATACTTCCCAAGTCTATAAACACTAAAGCCTCACTCTATTCCTTTTCAATTTGCTCATTCGTTTCTTTCTCACTCTATCCTCCTCATATTTTTGCTTACCTGCAGCCAGTAGCAGTTGCACCATAGTGACGTCTCCCTTCAGTATGGCCAGGTCGAGAGGGCTTGGCTTGCTCACTTCAAGGCATTGGTAGTTTACGCGGGCGCCTTGCTTCACCATCAGGTTCACCACCTCCGTGTTACCTAATGATGGAGGGCATAATTAAATATTTGGATCGGGCTAAGTGGCATGTATTTGGAGATATCTTTGTACAACAGTAGACTGATTATGATAATGACGATGATAAGCATGTATTTTTTTATAAATTTTAGTGTTAACTGAATCTTTAATCTAGAAGAGCTAACTAGCTTTATGATAGCTGTTCTTGCTAACTCAAGAGGCTTTTGTTTTCGATCTTTTCTGAAGACAATAAATGTGTAGTATTTTATCAATTGTTTGTAGATAAAGCCATTGTTTTTATTATCGTCTTGTGTTATTATGTCTGAAGGGAGAAGCGGAGTCTTCAACTACAAGCAGCTCTTTCTTTAATACCTGTAAAATTACTACCTCAAATTTAAAAAATAAGCATTTTTTTAAATTTTAATTTCAGCAGTTAAAGTTGCAAACTTCCACGTAATCTTACCACTCAAAACTGCGTAGTGCATAACGGTGCGGTAGTCGTTCCTGGCATCGGCAATTGCGTTCACGTCTGCGCCGTAGCTGATCAGCAGGAGGACCGCGTCTATGCCCTGAGAGAATGGAGACGCCATTTTGAAAGATTGTATAATTGGTATTATTAAATAGATGGCGTTGACTGCATATGTGGTCAAGCAGTCAAATCACTGAGGTCTCATAACCAGAGGTCCCGGGTATACCCAGCGGTAGCGATATTGGCACCAGTGTTCAACACAGTACCCAGTGAGTGCTTACTTAACTGGATAACATTTAAGAAGAAGGTGGGCTGTATTCGATCATTGCTTAACTAAAAAAAACAGTTACAGACCCTATTTTAATGATTAAAGGAAAAAGACAGTTTCGATCACTGGTTCCTGTCGAACTATGGTAAGTATTGGACGTTTAACAATTTATTTGAAATAATTATGCAACCGAAACCGCCACTTAGCTTATGCCTTGATATTTGCATGCCACGACGCTGGTATTCTTTTTGAAAGTTAGTTAAAGAATTTACCTTCCTCTGCCTGGCAGCTTTCATGAGCGGGGTCAAGCCAGCTCTGTCCCTAGAGTCAGGGTTGGCGCCGAACGTCAGCAACAGCTCCAAATACTCAGGGTCAGAGACCAGGTTGATCTCGGAGCCGAAGAAGTAACGCTTGTTGGGGTCAGCACCGTGCTCTAAGAGAAGACGAGCGACCTCCTGCAAGAATAGAGTGGGTTAGAGCCTCTCTTCATTAACTTTGGAGATATTCATCCGTACAATCAAATCTATACAATTTAAATTAGTTTTAGAATTTTGTTTGAAGAATTATGTTTTTAAGTTGGTCTAACAAGTTTAATTTTTTCTACAAAAATTTATTAATTTCATTTGAACTGGTTATGTTTATTTACTTTTTAGAAGTGTGCACTTGGAGAGGCTTATGTCTAGCAGTGGATTAGTATAGCTTGATGATGATGATGGTGATGATGTTAATTTTGCACCGGGGCTTTATCATGGTCTTTTAAAGCAGTATTGTTGCAGTTGTGAAAATAAGTGTATAATACTCGTATAAACTGCAGTAATAACTATAAGGACAGCCTAGTTAACAAGTAGTTTATGATAAATAGAAGAAAGTAAGTATTCTGCTACACTGGCTAAGACTTACATAGTGCTTGTTCCTAATAGCCAGCCGGAGCGGCTCGTCGCAGAGCGTGGTACGCGGGAACTCCTCGCCCGTATCGGGGCGATAGTCCACAGCGGCGCCGCTCTCGAGCAGCAGCTTGACAAGCTCCGTGTATCTGTGGAGTGATGGTTTTGTTAGAATAACAAATAGTTTGTCTTCATTTAGGGTGAAGTCGCTGAAGGACCTGAATGATCGGAACTGGCACACGACCGAATAAAATGGCGTACTTTAACGTCAGAGGCCCACGACCCACTTCAGGTCGCTAAGCCAGCGAAGTAAGTAGGTAAGTCATAATTTTTTTTATAAGAAAGCAGTATTTAAACACAAAATAAGAGACTCAAGTCTCTGGGCTCGGGCAACCCTTAGTACAATAGCATACTTGGATAACATAATTAAATAATAAATAACACAATAGTTCTCTCTCTCTCTCTCTTTTACTTTTGGAACAGAACAATTCTACTGGCATTGATGTTATGGCGAAATATTTAGATAAGATGATGGTAGCTAGGCTAGGTGGACTTAAAAAAGCCGTATCACCAACCAAACCCAAACAATGTACTGAGAATCAAATCCGGGACCTCACGGTGACTTCTAGACCTCTGTCAGAGGTGGTTAAACTTCACTTCTTCCTACTTCAATGTTAGACTTAGCAGCATTATTGTGTTTCGTCTTCAACCTGAGCAACTGCTTCGCTATTTTCAAACTGTCACATTTGACTTACTTAGATTACATCTGCTTTTATTTTATCTGCTATTGGCGCCCAACATGTACCAATTAAAAACCCAATTAATTAAATTAATTACCCATGCTCAGCGGAAAGGTGTAGCGCGCTGTAACCGCAGTCATCCCTGGCGTTGACGTCACATCCCCTCACGAGGAGTAACCTGGTGGCTTCTAAGTACCGTTGCCAGATGGCGTAGTGGAGGGGCCGCAGACCTTGAGTCACAGGCTCATTTACCTGCAGATGGAAGGATAGATAGATAGACAAATGCGTTTATTTGAAATCCATACACACATAAAACAGCGAATAAAGCAAAACACTTGTAAAGATACAGATATTTATGTGTTTTTTATTTGCTAACTAATATAATTGGGAGAATGTAATTTTCATTCATTATTACTATTGACGTTGTCATTTACGGTATATAACTTTATTTGTTTTTGTGTTGTGTGCTTTATTCGCTGTCCCAAAATAGTAACAATAGAAAATCAATTAATTTGTACATAGAGAACAAAGAAATTGTCAAACTTGCTAAACTATTCAAAGAATACTCAAAGGTAGATCTGAACTGCGCTTATACTCAAATAGACAGCTTTAGAAAAAGATAATTCCTCACCTTAGCGCCACATGCTAACAAGATCCTGATCTCGTCCAGAGGCACCATACGGATTATGGAGTCCGCCAGCTCCCTCTGCAGGGATTTCTCCGACTGAGGTATAACTTCAGACGGCATCTTCTCTCAACTGTTCTGTTGACAAAAATAACAATTGATTGATAAATCGTTCGTGCTAAATTAAAATGAATGACGAACTGTTGCGAAAAAAATTGGATATCAAATAAATTACAAATATTTTCTAAAGTATTTTTTTTAAATTATGTCTTGACCATCTTGCCGCCATGACAGCAACTATAACTATAATAGCAGCTAAGAGCAGCAGTGTAATGTAATGATGCTCATGCTAGTGCTCATTAGCTGAGAAATCTGAATAAAGGCGCTTTCATTTCCGATCTTGCCGTCATTTACCATTCCTGTCAAGTATGACGAGATGAAGGTCAACCTCTATACAATCAAGACTTTATAATGAAGCAATGCTTCAAAGAGTACTTGATTACAAATCCAACTATTAAGATCTTTAGTGCCAACAAAAAGTTACGACGTAAACAAACCGAGGCAGACAACCCGTTGCCGCTGCCAATGAATAATAAAAAAACACTCGAAAAGCAAATACGTACAGCGATTTGTGAACTGTCTTAGGAACTTATGAGATAACGCGTCGAAACAGATTTTCACGCTGGAAAGAGCGCAAAGAACGGCTTCCTTTGTCTGAAAAAGTTTCCTGGAAACCTGTTTGACGCACGCGTTTCCCGCCCAAGCACGCGTTGGACGGCCGCCATTTTATAAATCTTAAAACGCAGCCATTGCGCAATGGATCAATGCCACACATGGTACTATTAATTACGTTATTTATTGTTGGTACCGCGGTAGCATGTGATTAGGAGTGATGGATTCCTAAGGCGGGTTTGGAGAGATTTATCAATGGACATTATGACCTACTCGTGTTTGTAACATCGTAGATAGAATACAAGACGTAATTGAAAGACCTCGTGCGTTTAGCTGACGCTTTTGAGAGAGTTTGCTAATTGCCACTGGGCATTTTCAGCTACACCGGGCTTTTTTGGGGGCGGCGAGAAACTTAAAGGGTTCCTCAAGCGGTGTGAAACGAAACACGTATCACGCACTGTGCGTGTCCCCGTGCCCTACTAGATTCCTCGGAGAAATTCGGATCGGGAGCAGAACAATCCGAGGGCGTCTCCAAAGGCTAGGACCTCGATTTGGGTTGCCCGGGTCGTGGGGGTAGGTGAAGCGCCCGGTGTCGAGTGTACGAGTGTACGAGTACGGTGTCTTGGGCCTAAACTAGTGTGCATTTTTAGTGTATTCTGTAAATGTGTAGTAGCATTTCGAGGATCGGGCGAGGGGTTAGCTGACGCGTTCGGATTTGTCCCTAATTGTAACTGTTAAACTAGTTACTTACTATTATAAATACGAAAATGCTACTTTAATTATTTTGAACATGGTCACTCATGGTTACAAGCAGACTTTAAGGCATAAGGCACATTTGAATTTCAGAATTCGTCGCGAACAAAGAACTTCACACACAACACAATGAATTATCATTGTCAGTGGGCATGTTTTGAGGTCGTTGGCCTATCATCAGTTGATCAGCTGATTCGGTTCACGTAAGGTACGCACCACAACACAATGCGGTGCCAAAAAATCAAACGAACGGGAACAGTTCATCGCTATAACTAATTCTGAGAGATTAGGATTGCCATTCGCTGTCTACAAGTTCAGAATTAATGGTTTATACCTATTTACTTAAAAGTTTAATGACGCACAGACAGACATCTAGGTATTTTATAGATGCTGGATTTATCTGGATGATTTCATTGTTTGAGGACAGACGATCATCAAATCTTTTCATCTTTATATTTACTTCTATTATATTCTAGATAAACTCAGCATCTATAAAACACTTAGATGTCCGTAGATGTATTGTGCGTGATTCAAATTTTAAATTTTAAACCAAATTCTAAATCAAGTAATCATGTATTGAACATAAGCCTTTACAGGTACTTATTGACGTCAAAACTCTAAAATCCAAATAATAATAAGAAACTAAAAATTAGTTTAGACTAATTTACTGATTCTACCACCAGCTCGGATTTTGGGAGAGCCTTCGACCGAGAAGAGCTGGCAAGAAACTCAGGAGGTTTATTTCTACCAGAAAACCTCTTTTTTTCCTAAATCTATTACAATTGTTTTATATTAGTTAGGTCTTTTGAAATATGTGTGAAGTACGTGTTGTAATGTGAAGTAAATATCAACGGAAATCACTGAAACAAAACATTTAAGCGGCCAGTCAATTGCGATGGATAATAAAATAGTCTCAATATTATCCTTGACACGGTTCATTAATAGTCTTCCGAAATTCTTTGTTACAATCACAAAGCATTGTACTCATTCACTACTTTCGCCGAAATCGCACAAATGGATCGAGTCCAAATCATTAAAAGTAACCATTGTAAACTGAACCGTGTACCTTTGTTTTATATAAGCTAGAGTAGGTCTGTAAAGCTGGAAATAAATACAGGTTAATAAAATCGATCGACGCATTTGGAGTTTGTTGGCGCTAAACAGAGATGGCGCCACGTGTTTTTTGTTTACCAACACTCTTTGTTATTGCTTTTACGAACAATTTTGACTTAGACTGGTTGGCACGATATACGTAACTACTGTATTGGATTTATTGGAAGGAAAGTACAAAGTCTATGGTGCTAAGAACGAGACCGATTTGGTCCAAACCCCTCGGAGAATCTAGTAGAAGACCTGTGACGGTGCTTCGTTTCACATGGCTTGTGGAACCCTTTAAGTTTCTCGCCGCCGCCCCCAAAACAGCCCGGTGAAGCTGAAAATAGCAAACTCTCACTCGTTTTGAAGTTTGAATAAAACTCATTTAACGATTAAAATTTTATTATGCAGCACTTCCACGAGTACTGTATTTTCTACCGTATTTTCGCAACTTTGAATTCAATTTTATAAAAGTGGTTATTCTTCATCATCACATCACATTATCACCAGCTCATTTCATGTCCCCACTTCTGAAGCACGAGCCTTCCCTATGGATGGATAAAGAGAACGGGCCATAAACCACCACGCGGGCCCAGTGCGGATTGGTGGTTGTTAACGACTCCTAATGCAGCCGGGACCAACGGTTTTACGTGCCTTCCGAAGCACGGAGGTAATCCTCCTTCCTTCTTCATGCTTAGGTGAAATAAAAATAAAGGTTAATAGTTTTATATGAAAGTAAGTAAGTAATTATTTATTCAGTGCTTTCAATACATTAACATTACAATAGGTTTCTCATATCTAAGGTATAATGAGAAACAACTGAAAGGGCTGACCAGCTCAGCTCATGTTGTAAATTGTAGCCACAACGCTGATTTTCAGCTGGACCCATGAAAAATAAAAATAAAAACATTAAAAGCAAAACAAAAATATTGTTGTTGTGACAAACTCTTGTTGCTGTAGAAAGTGATTTAATTTTTGTTGTTTTCAACATCCTTTTTGTTCATGTCGTGTTAGTTAATAAATTTATTTATTTCTTCATCTTTGGCACAGTTACAAGATACAAATCATACAATACAAGAAATACAACAATACAATTACACAAATATAAATTTGTAAGTACCTCGCTTTTAAAACTGATGCGCACAACACCTAAATAAAATATAACATATAAAAACGGCTAAATAAAAATACTAAAAATTAACGTATACTTAATTATAAAAACTAAGTAGATATAAATACTAATTTCCTCTTCACTTACACTTTTAATTGTCTTGACAAACATATTGAGGCTCTGGTAGAATATATAATCTTTGCTTACTTTATTATATTGCCTGCAAAAGCGCGCGAGAGGGCTGTGTGATGTGAATTGTTTCTAGCAGAAGGTACAAAAAAGATGTTGCCTACGGTCAGACCTGTTATTAACTTTCAGCGAAACATGGCTTAAGATATCAGTGTTCAGTGTTGAATTGACGATTTTGTACAATTTGAAAAAAGACAAAGTGACATGAGTTTTTTACAACACTTTGTTTTTTTTTTATTGTAATTTGTTCGCAACAATATTTGTGTAAAATTATATGTAAATAATCATAGATTTTGTCACTGATATAACGTCTTGCGTAGAGTGAATCCAAATGAAATCGGTTAAGCCTATCCGTTTAATTCAATAATTCTTGTCTTAATCACAGTTTTGAAGCAAGGCAACGAACAAAACGTTTTTTAAATAAACAGATTTTATCAGTATTTAGAACTTATTTACTACTTCAGATGTTTTGTTGCGGACAATTGCGCGTATTTGAAGTATTGTTGTTTTTAATTCGGCACCTACTTCTTTATTTTTGTTAAATGCGTATCAGTGTTGTTTGTCGGCCATGCGTGGTACTATTTTAAAAGCGATCAAGTCTAATTTGGGATTTCCAGACGCATTTGCTCGAACTAGCTTATATGAAAGTTTGTTTTGATTTTAACAGTTTTTTTACATATTATAATTTGAATTCTGAAGATAATAGTTAAATATATTATTTTGTCCTTTTTTGCATTGTATTACTGCTATATAAGGTAATTTTTTATCAACTGCAAATATTTTGACAAAACATCTAATTATATCAGAAGGTCCTAGCATTTAAAAAAATTCAGGCTAGTTTTTTTTTTACTTTTCCTGACACAAAAATTGTTATATTTTTAAGAGCGGCCTCTCTGTCGGCTCTTTTGAATGAAACTAGGGGCACGTGTAAGCGGTGAAGCCATTGCGTGCTCCTTTGAATTGAAACTACCGAAAGTGCTTTATTTTTCTTTTTAATCGAAATGTCTTTTGGCGTTTTTCTTGAAAACTAGCGTATAAAAATTTAAGGTTTTTTCATAAAAATTGTTTATTATCCTCAAAATATTTGCAGTTGATAAAATGTGACCTTATATATTATGTTTGTAGACATCATATATTTAATTACTATTGTTTGTATTTGCTGTTATACCAACTTACGTCTTTTTAGACAGTGACAGAAGATCGACATGTTCCATAGCCATCATCTTATGGTGGATAAGTTGGAGAATGGAGACTGAACGAAGCGTATCATAGTTTACCATTAGAATGTTCTGAGGCTCTCAGAACATCTAGGCTGTATGTAGGATTGCCACCTTTTTTCAGGACGAATAAAGTATTTTTTCATTTTGTTAGAACAAAAATAAAGTAGGTACCTACATAGCATAAAAAAGAGTATTTATTTATTTGTCCTTAAAAACGTATTTTTTGTTGCTCTTTGCGACATTTAACAAATATTTTGTGGCTGTAGACCAGTTTATTTAGTCTCATAAATACTCATAACCAGTAACGAGCCAGTAAAAATCAGTTTTACGTAAATAGAGTATTTTAGCGTACTTTAATGGTGTCGTAGATTATAAAGTACGCTTACATGAAAAAAAGGACAATACTCTATTTTAGAGTACGCATGGCAACCCTAGCTGTGAGAGCTTCTAGGTGCCAAGTGCGAGTTACATCCGCCATTCGATGACGTTAACGAAAACGAGAATTTGTATGGCCTTTTAACTCATCTCGTATGTCGCCAGGAGGCGCTGCTTCAATGCCATACTAGTTTTCGTTTTCGTAAACGTAATCGAATGAATACGGATAGTAAACAAAAGTCACACTTGGCACTCAGTGCCAATACAAGATGAGTTAAAATTCAAAAAATTCAAAATTCAAAATTCAAAATCATTTATTCAGTTTAGGCTACAAGTAGCTCTTATGAATGTCACTATGCCATCGGTTCGTAAGTCTACTCTGGGCGGGAGATCTTGTACTGAGAAGAACCGGCAAGAAACTCAGCAAGTGTCCAGCTCTTTTCTCCCTTACAGCGTCAAAAATATTGGAAATATTTTAAAATTTTGATAAAATTTTGCCATACAAATTCTCGAATGAAACTCACACTTATTAATAGGCACCGAGCGCTTCAATGACATACAAATTCTTGTTTTAGTTTACGTGAACGAATGGTGAATGTACTCAACTTGCAATCAACACTCTACTATTGTAACGTCTCTCCAAGCTAGGGTTGCCATCTCTAAAATTTGCCAACTAGGACAAGATGCGTGAAAACCCCGGATTTTGGAGGACATGTCAACAGGTTTTTATGAAACTCGAATTCGAATTGATTCGAGTTTTAGTTTCGATTCGAGTCCCATCACTAGTGCAGAGCCAGTGTCGGTTCGTGGTCGGTTCGTCGGCGGCGGCGGCCCAAGACTTTAAATTTTTAATACCCGGGCTACAAATGAAACCCCGCCCGGACGCTCCCCGGACGCCGTCTAAACTAGGACAAATCCGAGGAAACCCGGACGGATGGCAACCCTACTCTAAGCCCACTTGTCAGCTTGAAATACTCGTAATTTGAACGAGTGATGCCACTCAGTATACGGGTCAAGATCTCGAAGGTTTTGCCAGCTTCTCGTACCAAGGTGGCACACCTTATTTGGAGATCAGACGAACGGTAAGGCAGTTGGCAGTCGGTGCATTGGGCACGTCCAAGATTTTTCTCCGCCTTGACGGTTGGATGACCGGCTGTCACTCTTTTGATTTGATAAAAAAACTACAATACCGGTTGAAATGAAACAACTTTTACGGACCGTGGAACAACGGACCCTGCAAAGGGATCGAAACGTCAGGATAAACATTAATTAATACAAATATATAAAATAAACGCGAGTAGATCCGTAAAAGTTGTTTCATTTCAATGTGTAGTGTTCGCGTAAACTTTAGAAAACAATATACAATACCTGTATTAATTATTAATTAAAAAGTATTCTGTACTATATTTCTGTATTCTGTTGTGTTTTTGTGTATCATCTGTTGACATGAATAGACAATTTTTTAATCTCTTAAACTGTATAAAATACAGCGTTCTTATCTATGTTCTAGTGAGTAAAATTTTGACATCTAAATTATTATTAAGTAATTGTTTTTATCTTATTTCTTTTGACATCATTGACAATCATTTGACAAAATTGTTTCGCGATTGGTTTAATTTTGTCTTCGTTACTTTAGTAAGTAGTAGTTAGTAAGTAGTTTAGTTTATTACATTCGATAAATGTGTTATTATTTCTTGTGTGGCACGCGGCGTTCATATTGTATATGTTCACTTTTATATGCGCAGTTTGCCTAACAAAATTATTTTGCCTGAATAAATTAATTTATTATTATTATTAATATATCAGATAGTATCAGGAGTTTATCCATTTTGAACGTATGTAACTGTAATGTTTTTATCGATCCTTAATAAACTAAAACAAAATGAAAACAACCTCTTTTACGCACTTTTTTAGGTTCATAGGTACATAATGTATATTGTTGATTATAATACAAGAGTGATTTTATTTGATGTTATTCCAATGTACTCAGCATCGCAACACTTTTTAAAGAATTACAATCGTCTACCAACATCCGGTATTCGTTTGGATTGAAAACCTTATGGGGCAGCCAACATATAAATTTATTACTGTGATTATCTAACACTTAAATAAGCATTTATACATTTCGTAATCAGTTATCACGTGCAAACTTCAAATTGCCAGAGCCAATTTTAATAATACTATCTTTTCGTAAGAAAAATACAGAAATCTAGCAAGTTGGCAGTTAATAAAGTCAAAGTAATTTTTTTTAAACTTTAAAATAGGTACTTTTGAATAAAACGGTTATTCTACCGAATTTATGGCACAGAATAATTAATATGTTTATGGTAAGTTTAATATTAAAGCTAGATTCTCTAAATTCTCTCTAGCTTGACCTCTTTGGTAACCGATTTTAGTGCACTAACTTCTTGCTAGCTAAGTACCTAGACTACTTAATAATTGTCTTTACGCAATAATGAATGTATTTACTTCGTGTGAATTTTACTTTCTCTTCGAATTTATTCGATGACGAAAATTTGTATGACTGTAAAGCAACGCCATCTAGTGACAAACGTGGTCACTTAATATTTTGTATCAATGTGTGGTCATCAAAATTCTCGTTTTCGTTTAACTCACTAGGCACCCAACCCAAGTAATATAGGTTCATCGGCTGAACTAAATAAATAACTGTAGACTGATGCGATGGTTATACCAGACAGAAAACGTGTGCCACAACAGCCAATAGCAACATCGTTGCCATGGTGACCACGTGTATTTAACGTCGCTCCCGACGGTAGTGACCTTGGCGTGGGTTCTTGGCTTCCATTTGCTTTTTTCATAGGTTGATGATTGATCAGTATGTAATGAGTAATAAAGATGTTTTATTTTCGGTTATGAGGAAGTGACGTGCGTATATAACTCACTAACTAGAGGCATGTAAAAAAGACAAAATTTGAATTGGATGTCGCTTTTTTGGTCTTAGTACGCCTGGCTGCGCTTCCACCATTGGCCTTTATCATCACTTAACATCAGGTGAGATGAAGGCACTTTGCTTAATCGTAAGATATTTTAAAAACCATCTCATCTAACTCTGGCGCCGCCATAGCATATTACTGTTATGGCGGCCTTTACAGCTTCACCGGAGAGGCGAGAAACTTAAAGGGTTCCTGAAGTCTTGTGATCGTCACAGGGTTTCTATAGAGAATGGCATCACGCAAGCGTGTCCTCGTTCCCTACTAGAGGACTAGGCTTTCTCCGAGGGTTTCGGAAGAGGAACTACCCGTGGGTGCCTGTAAAGCCTAGGACATCTGCTCGGGTTGGCCGGGCCGTAGCGTCCAGGTACATGTCTGTACCTGGTATAGAGCGCGTGTGAACTGGGCGTTCAACTTCGTACCCTTGTTCTACGAGTACGGTGTCTTGGGTCTAGTGAGTGTGTATGTTTAGTGTATCATTTGCATGTGTAGTGGCATTTGGAGGTTCAGGGTGCCTAGTGTGAGTTTTGTTTACTCTCCGTATTCATTCGATTACGTTTACGAAAACGACAATTAGTATGGCATGGCAGAGAAGAGTTAACTTTTGCCATACAAATTCTTTCATCATCATCATATCAGCCAAAAAGTCGTCCACTGCTGGACAAAGGCCTTCCTCAAGGATAAATAATTTTGAGGGGAATTTGCCATAATCGCCACGCTTGGCAGGCGGGTTGGCGATCGCAGTAAGGTGAGAATAATCACAGAAGGACGCTGCTGCCCATCCTCTGGAATGGTCCCATAGTCGCCTTCTACGACACCCACGGGAAGTGATGGGGTGGTGCAATTCTTTACCCCCGGCACCACACAAAATTCTTTAACGTGATCGAATCGAATAGCGAATGAAACTCGTATTTGGCACCCAGACGGGCGGCACTCTGCCGCCGCCGCCGGCACCGGTGAGTTTATGGCGTAGCGTTTCCTATTGAACTAGAAAATATTATTAATTTAAATGTATTTTAATTTAACGGCTGCAAGAACTTCCTTTGTTTACCAGCAAACAAGAGCACGAGTACGCCACGCTACAAAGTAACGTGCTACAAACGCTAAAAATGTTTTGAATTTATATTTAAACAACATCAAACTTGAACTCACGTCTCGGATTGAAATAAACGCGCCTGCCAAACGGTGTTTTCGGAATAAATGTTTATTTCCATCTTTACCGCCAGACGCCAATATGGCGGCTTGTTTTAAAAACAAGATGGCCGAAAATAAACGCGCGCACTTCAAAGCATCCTTGAACCTGGTGGTAATAACGATTAGGACGAAGGTGGAACACTTCACCTGGAACCATTGACTACTGAGGCTCTTACTGGCTATCTTATCTCTAACTGTCGAAACACAACAACGACAGAGTAGTGACACCGTGCTCGACAGGTACCAGATTTTTTTACATTACTTTTGAAATAGGTGTTTTAAATATGGGTCAGCAACGATTATAGTCTTTAGCAACCATTAAATAAGGAGCTCGATGGCGCAGTGGTTAACGCGCCCGGTCTGCGAGTGCTGAGGTTAAGCAACTTTAGCAAAGGCCGGTCATCGGATGGGTGACCAAAAATATTTCATCTCGAAGTCCTCCGTGCTTCGGAAGGCACGTAAACCGTTCCATCTTGGCTGCATTAGCAGTCGTTAATACCACCAATCCGCACTGGGCCCGCGTGGTGGCTTATGGCCCGTTCTCCCTATCCATCCATAGAGGCTCGTACCTCAGCAGTGGGGACATAAAATGAGCTGTTGATGATGATGATGATGATGATGATGATGAACCATTGAATGCAGACCACCTGCTTCCTAACTGGCATCTTATAAAATTTCAATGGGATTCTTTGTTGTTTTTTGGCGACGAAAACTTTGTTAAACACTTGTCATGTGTTACTATGCTGTTGTGGCGACAGACTAAGATACTATGGTGGTAGCTAGCCAGGCGGACTTAAAACCTAAAAAGTCTTACCACCTACCGGTATATTTTGGTAGGTGGTAGGACTTTTTAGGTTACCTACGATAATATAATAATTAGCCTTAGCTTGCATTCACTATTTGCTCGAATTTGATCAATTAAACTTAAATATAAACGGGGCTAATTTTGAATCAAGCTTAACTTTAATCACAGTCTCTTTCTGCTACACTTGCCTTCCACATGTGGTTCTATGATTCTAGAAAATCACACCAGAGATTTATATTTTATGATGTAATATAGCCTATAGCCTTCCTCAATAAATGGACTATTCAACACAAAAAGAATTTTTCAATTCGAACCAGTAGTTCCTGAGATTAGCGCGTTCAAACAAACAAACAAACAAACAAACAAACAAACAAACTCTTCAGCTTTATAATATTAGTATAGATTATTATATTGAATTAGGCATCTTATCTTGTAACCACACTATAGATACTTAGCTACGATGCTAGTGATACCCATTTTAGGATCATAAGGATCTGATTCTTAACTAAAGCTGCGATCAATATTGCATTTGATTCAAAAGAACTTGATTTAAAAGTTGGTCTTACATTTGTCTTTGTTTGTAATAGTTTAATAAAGTTTTATTTTTCCACAAAATCAGCACTGAACTTCGAAGACGAACGACGAAGTGTTCTCAGAAATGACACAAGGGAACCTCTGCGGGCTGTCATCCTTGACTGACATGTTTTGTTTCTTAGTACACACTTAATGGAGTTTTAAAATAATTATCTTAATCTTAACTGTTTTCTTCGTATTCAGAATTAACAGATTCTATAAAGAATCAATTGGTTAAACTGTAAAATATTTTTTTATATAAAAATACAGTGAAAAAATTAAACGCCCACCCGACCCAGCCAGGAATCGAACCTGGGTCTTTCGCAATCCGGGAGGCTGCACTGACCATTATGCTACCGGGAAGGCTGACGTAAGCGCTGAATTTTGTCACTGCTTTTTTGTGTTTGAAATGCTTTAGAGCGACATTTAAAACAACAACAAGACAAAATATTTAATTCAGCTTAAGTGTAGCAATTAACACTTAAAAAATAAAAAGTAAAAACAAACTGTAAATTTGAGAATCCAAAACATGCAAGGCTTTAGAAACGTATGAGGCTTTGTCTTCGTCGGCCTAAACTTATTGCATAATAATAAAAAAATAATGTTGCAGTCACCAACCTTAATTCAAGTTGAAAATTCCAAACACTGTTCTTCAAATTCGCAAAGATGTCCACACAAAGTAAACTGCCAAACACAAAGCCTTTGTCTACTCAGCAACAAGTTTAAAAAATAAAAAGACGCAACAAAATGGCCGATTTTGCCGCGCTTTTCACACTTCCGAAGCAAACTCTTTTACTTTTAAATTGTCCAATCTAAAAACGCAATCGTAGTTTATTGATTGTATTTAAATTGATTGTTGTTAGCATCTAAGAGAAACTCTAACGTCCGTTCAGTTTTCTAGTCATATGTGAACTGTTTTGAGGGAACACACTATTGGGGTAACCAACCATTTTGGATGCAAGCCAAGATGGCGGAGTGCCAAGTACGGAGTACGGAGCATGCGGCGTAGGGTGAAGGGTTCAACAATGGCACATCCAAATGTCTATTTTAATTAAACATTTATTGATAATCTGTTCGGTTTAATTGTTATTGTTTGTTATAGGTGAAATCTGCCAAGAGTATTATTACTAAATCTATTATAAATTTTACTTTTTATTTTTAAGTGCTAATTGCTGCAGCTGAATTAAAAATTTATAAAATACAAAAATTAAATGCCTACCCGACCCAGCCAGAAATCGAACCTGGGTCTTCCGCAATCCGGGCGGCTGCACTGACATTATGCTACCGGGAAGGCTGACGTAAGCACTGAATTTTTACACTGCTTTGCGGATGGAGCGACGATATACGCAAAGTGGCTGGCACTGGCAGCGGTTGGATGAGAATAGCCGAAGATCCGGGCTCAGAAGCATGCATTAGGAGAAGCCTATGTCCAGCAGTGGACTTATGTGTGCTGATAACCTATTATGATGATAAGATTACAACGAATTGTAACTTATAATAAATTACAACGAATCTATCTACATCTAAACTAAAAAGAACTATAAATCATCATCATCATCATCATCATCATCAGCTTATACTAGTCAAAAAAAAAAATAATAATAATAAACAAATCATCATCAGCTCATTTTATGTCCCCACTGCTGGGGCACGAGCTTTCCCTATGATGGATAGGGAGAACGGGCCATAAACCACCACGCGGGCCCAGTGCGGATTGGTGGTTGTTAACGACTGCTAATGCAGCCGGGACCAACGGCTTTACGTGCCTTCCGAAGCACGGAGGAGCTCGAGATGATACATTTTTGGTCACCCAACCGATGACCGTCTTTGCGAAAGTTGCTGAACCTCAGCACTCGCAGACCGGGCGCGTTAACCACAGCGCCATCGAGCTCTTAATAAACAATTAATATACAAATAAATATCATTAATATCATTGAACGCCTCGGTAGAAGGTACCGGGTTTAATTCCCAAGTCGGGCAAAGTGTGCTTCGGATTTCTCGATGAATAGCCCGGGTTTGTGATCTCCAACCAGCATTTGGGAAGAGTCTGATTAAGCTATTACCCATCAATTGTAGTGATGACTTGGTTTCAGTAATGGAGGCCTTTGCCCAGCACTGGGATAGTTATAGACTACTTACTACAACTACATAATATTGTTATTGGCACTAGGTTAAGACCGAGGCACCCCAACACAAGTATTTACATCTCTCTGGAGTTGTCTCACTACATAATATTATGTATTTTATTGGGAAATAAAAAACTATTTAAATTCATTGTATTAGATAGACAGATATATAGATAATACTTTTATTGCAACACTATGAGACATAAACGTGAACACAAATATAAATAATTTACAAAGTTACAATTTGGCGGTCTTATCGCTTTAAAGCGATTTCTTCTAGACAACCAGTCGGATGGAGAGAGCTAATAAACTGTAAGATCAGAGGTGAAACTATTAAAACTAGAATAGTGTCCATTTTAGGTATAAATTAAGCAAAAGTGATAATAACGATAAATATCATCATCATCAGCTCATTTTTATGTCCCCACTGCTGGGGCACGAGCCTTCCCTATGGATGGATAGGGAGAACGGGCCATAAACCACCACGCGGGCCCAGTGCGAATTGAATTGATAAATATGTCGGCGGCGAGGTTGGTTTGTAGGTAGGACGGTCGAGCTAACTCGGATTCGTCGATAACACAGTTCATCTTAGATCTTCAAAATAAAAGCGCAGTCGTATTCCTTACAGTCACTTTAATCTTATTTTAATGTCACAATGTAATAATTTAGAAACAGTTGCCCGATGCAAATGGATTTTAGAAACGAAATGAGTTCTGCGCGTGCGTACTCTCCGACCGCTCCCGTTCAAATGTCCCCCGTCCGTTGTCGCGCCAACTGACGTTGACGTTTCGCGTACCATAGAGCATAGGCTGCGCAGACCACACTAAGTATAGACTATACTTGTCGTTTCTAAGCGATGCTAGCGCCACGTCTCCGTCAAATATACCATAATAATATAACCTCTGAGATGGCAGACACTAGTAGAAACCATTATGTAAATAAACCGACATAAACATAATAGTAGTCTCAGGTAGGAAAGTATGGCAGGATATGGCAGCTTTGTAGCAGGACAGGGTTAAATGGAAAGATAGAAGTTTTTCACGAGCTCCTCGCACGCCTGATCGCAACTGTATTATTATTATTTATCAAATAGTAAAAGGAGGAGGAGCCGAGGAGTCGAGGAGCTCGATGGCGCAGTGGTAAACGCGCTCGGTCTGCGAGTGCTAAGGTTAAGCAACTTTCGCAAAGGCCGGTCATCGGATGGGTGACCAAAAATTTTTCATCTCGAGCTCTTCCGTGCTTCGGAAGCCGTTGGTCCCAGCTGCATTAGCAGTCGTTAACAATCACCAATCCGCACTGGGCCCGCGTGGTGGCTCATGGCCCGTTCTCCCTATCCATCCATAGGGAAGGCTCGTGCCCCAGCAGTGGGGACATAAATGAGCTGATGATGATGATGATGATGATGAAATAGTAAAAAAAAACCGGCCAAGTGCGAGTCAGACTCGCGCACGAAGGGTTCCGTACTTTATGACGTATTAAAAAAAACTACCTATTAGATCTCGTTCAAACCAATTTTTGGTGGAATTTGCATGGTAATGTTATTATTATTATTATTAGCCCTCGCTGTCCCACTGCTGGGCAAAGGCCTCCCTCCATTTCTTCCACCCATTGCATATATATATTTTCCATCATATATTTTTTTTAGTTTTACCATTCTCTTATCTTAGAAGTTACAGGGGGGGGACACACATTTTACCACTTTAGAAGTGTCTCTCGCGTAAACTATTCAGTTTAGAAAAAAATAATATTAGAAACCTCAATATCATTTTAGAAGACCTATCCATAGATACCCCACACGTATGGGTTTGATGAAAAAAATGTTTTTGAGTTTCAGTTCTAAGTATGGGGAATCCCCAAAATTTTTTTTTTAAATTTATTTTTGTGTGAAAATCTTAATGCGGTTCACAGAATACATCTACTTACCAAGTTTCAACAGTATAGTTCTTATAGTTTCGGAAAAAAGTGGCTGGGACATACGGACAGACAGACAGACATACAGACATACAGACATACAGACAGACAGACAGACAGACAGACACGACGAATCCATAAGGGTTCCGTTTTTTGCCATTTGTCTACGGAACCCTAAGTTGCTAGTTAGTCTACCATCACAAGTTTGTCATATGTATCCGTTGCCGCGCCACTTACCCTACTCCCGGTTCGTACGCACGATCATCGTCTTGTGATCACAAAAAAGGAGATCTCAGAAGGTAAGCTAACATACCGCGCTTGAGCAACACACAGACAACCTCTCACGGACACCGAAAGCAATATGAAAGCAATATCGAAAGCTA
The DNA here is from genome assembly GCA_963082485.1 of Eudonia mercurella. Classification (NCBI taxonomy): domain Eukaryota; kingdom Metazoa; phylum Arthropoda; class Insecta; order Lepidoptera; family Crambidae; genus Eudonia; species Eudonia mercurella. The sequence goes on along the minus strand of OY720052.1, from coordinate 7,753,053 downwards.
TAGCCTAAAGCTTTCGATATTGCTTTCATATTGCTTTCGAAATGACAAGATGACGCCTCCTCCTCGCCTCGCCTTCCCCAAAACAAATGATATACCCCCCAACCCCTCGAGTACCTCAGTAAAGATGTGGGGCTTTACTAAGTCCTCGGGTGGACTTTTTGAGAGAATTTGAAAAGTGACGTTGCTCTCACGAACACTTAACGGTTAATAATCCACCATTATTTCACATTAAGGTAATATAATTGTGTAGGTATACTGTGGTTTTTTTTCTGTTTTTGTGCAAAATGGTGCGATCGTTTTTTTTAAATTTATTAGGGTAAACAAACAATTTTACAATACATATTATTTTGTCATAGAATATGTTAACTAGGGTTAGTAATAGTGAAACCAGCTTCGTTAACCACAGATTATCTATATGTATCGGTTGATGGTAGGCGTAGGCGATAGTTGTTGCTGGTTGAGGCAAAGATTCCGTGTCTGTGAGAGATTGTCTATTTGTGCGTTGCTCGAGCGCTTTAGTATGAAGATAGCCTTCTGCAGTCCCCTTATTAAGTGTTGTGATGCACCTTTGGAGTACAAAGATGTCTGTGCGTCGACCTCAATGGTAGAGTCGGACGCTCAGGAAACTAGGACTTATCCTCTTATTGTAATCACAACAAATTGACAAAGCAAAAAGTTTTATTTTAAAAGTCGTGTTTTTTTTGTCACTACGCCATTTATCTCGGTTCGTTATAATTCTACGGCTGGCGCGGCTCTATTTTTGATTCCTTCGCCTCGAGTCGAGCGCTTGGTGTCTACTGATTTTCGTTCGACATTTGATTTTCCATATTTTTGAATCGCTCGACCGCAACGATTGCCCTCACCCTCTCGTTGCAGTCGAGCGATACGAAGAGATTGATAGAATAACCGTCAAAATCAACGCGTTGTGTCAATGTCATGTCACTCGTTTGTTTGTGTCATTAATAGTCTTTTCTATTAAAAAGCAAAGTTTTTTTTTAACATCCAATAGAAATATGAATATTACATTCCGTTTTCATTGCGGTTGTTACCGGTTTTCTCTAAATTCTGCGTGGAACGGATAACATACAACATTTCGGTTTATGTTTGCAGCACCGGAAATGAACGATTCAAAAATACGGAAAAACGGCGTCATGCGACTTGGAAGACGAGTATGACTTAAGTCGCATGCGACAACACAGTGTCATACGTGCGATTCAAAAATAGATCCCCAGGGTGCCTAGTGTGTTTTTTTACTGTCCGTATTCATTCGATTACGTTTACGAAAACGAAAATTAGTATGGCATTGGAGCAGCGCCTCCTGGCGACTTACGAGAGGAGTTTCAAAATTTAAAATTCAAAATCATTTATTCAGTTTAGGCTACAAATAGCTCTTATAAACGTCATTATGCCATCGGTTCGTAAGTCTACTCTAGGCGGGAGACCTTGTACTGAGCAGAACCGGCAAGAAACTCAGCAAATGTCGAGCTCTTTTCTCCCTTACAGCGTCAAAAATATTGGAAAACGCCCTATCATAAAAGGTCACTTTCCATCACAAACAAACACACAAAAAAAGGACAATCACAACACCCAAAAATACAACATAATAAAAATTTCAGTTTGCAAAAATTACATCAGGTATGTACCGTTTAACATTTGCTTTACAAAATCTCGTTTCCGTTAACGTGATCGAATGCCCGCCCGATCCTCTAAATGTCACTACACATTTACAGAATACACTAAACATGCACACTAGCTTAGGTCCAAGAACTCGTACTCGTAGAACAAAGGTACGAAGAACCGGTTCACACGCGCTCTATTCCAGGTACAGACATGTACCTGGGCGCTTCTCTCCTCCTCCACGGCCCGGTCTACCCGAGCCGAGGTCCGAGCCTTAAGAGGCGCCCTCGGGTGGTTCCGCCCCCCGATCCGATCCGAACCCTTCGGAGAATCTAGTAGGGCACGGGGACGCGCACTAGTGCGCGATGCCGTTCCCTCTAGAAAACCTCCGAATCACACGGCTTAAGGGACCCTTTACGTTCCTCGCCGCCCCCAAAAAAGCCCGGTGAAGCTGAAAATGCCGTCTGAGGCAATCAGCAAACTCTCTCACAAAAAAAAAGTTATCGAATGGCGAATGAAACTCGCACTTGGCACCCAGTACTCGATTGTGCAGTGGCTGTTTTTTCCTCGGCAAGTGACTCCACTTCACCTGATGCGAAGACAACTGGTGCAGCGTGGAAACCATGCAGCATCAGTCACCCTCACTCTGCCGGCCCACAATGTGCCTTCATGCCTCGTTTGAAGGACCCCGTGTCATAGGAAGAGGGGAAAACGTGTGCTGGTAGACTATTCCATCTATACTGCAGAGAATGCTGTAGAGAAGCCTGTGGTACGGGTTGGATGCCACATTGAGGAAGGCCAAAGGGAAGATCTTCCTCCGAGCTGGGTGGTATAGCTCGGGGACCGAGGTCCAACGGATGTTAGTTGGAGGTGCTATATATAGCGAAGGAGACGGTGAAACTTCGCTACCGCGATGAAGGCTTCCCATACTATTTCATCGTCGTAATATGGCGACGTCGTTGGTATGCGTTTGTAACGCCATCTGTTGACACGGTTGAGAAGGAATTTGCTTCGTGTCGAATAATGTGCGGCATATGCGGTAGGTGGCGCCGCCACAATGCGGTTCGGCGACTTTTAATCTGGCGTTATGACCTGACGAGGATGGTTCCCTGTACCTTAATTGTTAGAAGTGGGTGTCAGTATAAATAAAATGATAGAAATGAGAAGGGGATGTACTAAGGATGGGACAGAGGGCTTCCACAATAGATTTCCATCTTCAGACGGAGTCACAGTCTTGGTCTTCACAGGAAGAGTCAAAGGAAGGAGGAGAAACGTGTGAATATCTTTTTATTAAAATCTTATCTTTATTTATTAATTTTCTATAATTTTTTACTTTTTTATTTTTAAGTGCTAATTGCTGCACTAAATTACTGCAGCTGAATTAAATATTTATAAAATATAGTGAAAAAATTTAACGCCCACCCGACCTAGCCAGGAATCGAACCTGGGGTCTTCCGCAATCCGGGCGGCTGCACTGACCGCTATCATAGTAGAATGAAACAAGTAGGTCGACTCGGCCCCCGAGCAAGCGATAATCACCTAAACTTGTAGGGCTGTCGCTTTTAATTAGAATGAGGTAGGTATCTACATATAAAATAAGAACATACTTAGAAATATGAATTCATGGATTTCAGAGAACCCCCGATCTACCTAAACGTAGTTTGTCAACTGTACAACACAACAACTTACAATAGGTCAACAGCACATCGCGGTAAACACTTGCAGTTCGATATTAGTACTTATGCCCACAACATAAGAGCGGTACAAAGTCCAAAGTGTTTCGTCTGACTGTTCCTAATTAGTCCCTTGTTTTCGCGGTAGGGTATACCGTGTAATCTAATAAATTAAACTTACAAATCCGTAGGTACATGTATTTACCTCTCTAATCCACGAAATCTGGAGCAGAACTTAATTCTTTCGGTAGTAAATAACTGACACAAAATTGTGTAATTAGGTTAGGCAGGAGGTACTCAACTCACCGTTCTTGTTCGGTAGGTAAAGTAAAGAAAGAAAATTCTGGATGGACAAGCTGCTATTAAGACATCCATAAACACTACAATATCTCTTGTTTTTTTTTGTAACCATCGTTGACCTCGACTTACGTTTAACAAATTATAATCTACGTGCGAGCGGCAGCGGCGCCGGCACAGCGACGAAACACGCAGGCGCGCGCGGCATTATGTACGGCTCAGTCGCGACTGGCGCAGCATTAGCAGCAATAAACTTTGTCAGTGTGTGCGTGCGACGATGCGTACGGACGGGTTGGTTCGGCTGCGCTCACATACAAGCCGCGCTCGGTGCGTATGTATGAAGATGACCTACTTGTTTCATTCTACTATGCCGCTATGCTACCGGGAAGGCTGACGTAAGCGCTGAATTTAGTCACTGCTTTTTAATTTTTAAGTGCTTATAGCGGCACAGTGCCATCTATCCAAAGGTTATTGCAACCGATGGCTGTGCATTGCTATTTCTATAATTTGTTACTACATGGCACGGTCAAGACTACGCTTATGGGCACATTATTGATAATTGTTGTGGGCACCGTCCTCGTGGTCACTCCTGATTGTTGCTGAAAATCAGCAATTCGCCTTGCTATGCGAGTATACTACGCTGAGCAACAACCCTTTTGAGATGCTGCGGCACACACACATTTTTGAATTTATTTAGTTTACTAGTTTATTGAGAAAACACAAATGTTGAAAAAAATTCCACGAGCAGGATTTGAACCAGCACCCTTCTGACATTCCGGGTCAGGTGCTCTTCCAATTTATAAAATTTGTGTTTTTGTAATTTGTTCGCAACAAAATTTGCATTAAAAATTATTTTAACATTTATAAATAGCTTGCTTACTTCTTAACTGATCTTCAATATTTGTAAAAATATTATGATCGGATGTTAGTAACGGTAGTTGTTGACATTTAATGGGCGCCTTTGGCTTTCAAAGTAAAAAGTGTTGAATAATTTCGGCGGTCTGGTTAGAATCACGATAGCTCAATTGGAAGAGCACCTGACCCGGAATGTCAGAAGGGTGCTGGTTCAAATCCTGCTCGTGGAAATTTTTTCAACATTTGTGTTTTTGTAATTTGTTCGCAACAAAATTTGCGTTAAAAATTATTTTAACATTTAGTTTATTGAGGTTTTGAAGTTTATTGAGGAGCTTGATGGCGCAGTGGTCAACGGCAACTTTCGCAAAGCCGGTCATCGGATGGGCGACCAAAACTTTATCATTGCGAGCTCCTCCGTGCTTCGGAAGGCAAGTGAAGACGTTGGTCCCGGCTGCAATAGCAGTCGTTAACAACCACCAATCTGCACTGGGCCCGCGTGATGATTTATAGCCCGTCCTACAATGAGCGGATGATAATGATGATGATATTTAAGATGTTTGTATTTTGGAGCAAATAAATAATTTTCATTTTTGTTCATTCATTCATTCATCTTGACGACCTCCTTGGTCGAGTGGCTTGCACACAGGTTTTCATGGTGTCGCCATCTCTGAGGTCCCGGGTTCGATCCCCGGTCGGGTCAATTTAGAAATACCTGTTTTTCTAAATTGTTTCGGCTCTGGGTGTTTCCTATGTATAATAAGTATGTATTTAAGTATATTAAGTAGTTAACCATTTTTCGAGTTTCTTAAGGAAGCTCTTGTTGGGGCTAGATAATTGGTGTGAGTGTGGGAAACATCTAAATATATTAATTGTAAAAAAAAACTCCCCATTCATCTATCACCAAAGACGGCGTAAATAAAACTTGAAGCTTGAAGTTAGAAGTCCTCCATAGTTGCGTAGGTATACCTAAGTGGATGGTGAGCGACCGACATTCCTCCAGTTTATTAAATACCTGCCAGTCCTGGGGCAAACGACGTTTAGCCCGCCTGTAGATAAGTACGTGGCGGCATCTGGCAGGCTGCAAGCACAATGGGAGCACTTTTTTATTTATTTATTTATTTATTTATTTGTAACATGTACACATTTTTGACTCTTATTCCATTGTATTGGAGCTCTATGGCGCAGTGGTTAACGCGCCCGGTCTGCGAGTGCTGAGGTTAAGCAACTTTCGCAAAGGCCGGTTATCGGATGGGTGACCAAACATTTATCATCTCGAGCTCCTCCATACTTCGGAAGGTACGTAAACCGTTCCATCTTGGCTGCATTAGCAGTCGTTAACAACCACCAATCCGCATTGGGCCCGCGTGGTGGTTTATGGCCCGTTCTTCCTATCCATCCATAGGGAACGCTCGTGCCCCAGCAGTGGGGACATTAAATGAGCTGATGATGATTCCATTGTATTAAGATTTGCATTTTACATCTTAATGCTTGTGAAAAAAAGCACATTCTTTACTTTACAATTCTCATAACTTTAATTGTAATCCACACATGCATTTATTACAGATCAAACATTACTTATACAAAAACAGACAAAAGGCAATTTGTAAATCATTATGTAAATTTAACTTATGAAAACAACAATAAGCAATAGATTTCCTATTTAGACTGAATATTTTCACAACATGACATTTCTAAGAAAATATTTAAAATCGTTCCAGACATGTACCTATTTCTTTTTAATCAAACCAAATGTCAGCCAGCAACAACCATAGATATTATAATAGTTTAGCTTTAATGAGAATTGGGATTGACATGCCAAAAGGCAAGAGTCCCTTAAAGATAAAGATTAAAAAAAAACTGAAACATAAGTACAGTATTGTTTTCTACAGTTTATGCGAACACTACACATTGAAATGAAACACATTTTACGGAACTGCTCACGTCACCCTGCCCTGTGACCACTGACCCTGAAAGAGTACGAAAGACAATAAAAAATAATTAAAAAAATAAAATATATTGATAATTGCCACCCACTGAAAATTTAATCATATGAGTCTGAGACCGGTAATCTAACCACTAGATCATAGAGGCAGCAACTTAAGAGCATGCGTAGTAGACGCGCGCTCGCTCCCAGTGTGCCCCATGCCTTAACCGCCTGCAGGCCAGTCGTCAGACGTCTTCAGATCGAGCTGATCTCATCAGCACAGCCTCCCTTGATACGTAAGTTGAAGTTTAAGTTTTTTTACTTTAGAAACGTATTACTTAATTTTTTAAGACAGTGATCTCTTGAAATAAAGATTACTACAATAAAAAGTGGATAAGTATTTAAAGAGAACTCGTCCATAATTTTATATTTGCCCTACTACCAAAATGCTAAACTTATTTTAAATTGAAAAGTTTAATATTGTATTGAATTGTATTTTGCGTACACATAATTACGAGTATATGCAACCATAACCCGACACATTCTAAAAATAAGCTTGACAAAGTGGGGAGTAGATTTTTTTGAAATAATATTATTGTGGGATAGAGATCCCGCCATCTTACCATGACTTCACAATTAATATTCATATTAATATCATATATTAATTTATTTTATTTAAGCATCATGGCTCATTTGGATTAGTTAAAATAATTACTAGTAAAATTAACAAATTCAATAAAATTAAATACAAATAAGTACCTACTTACCATGACAATAAAATTAATTAATTAATTAAAAATATTTTTTTATATAAATTAAATTTAAATTATTAAGACAAATCAAATTACCAAACAAATACAAACACAGCAGTAGAATAAATAAATAAATAATAAATTACACTTTTAATTAAATAAAATGGAAATTAAAATTAAAACATTATTTTGACATTAGCCAGGTGAATCATAAAGACAAAGACAAATAAATATAAAGACATCGTATATGTTGAAATGTACGAAACATATTACGAGCTCGATTGCAGTGGTTAACGCGCCCAGTCTGCGAGTGCTTGAGAGGTTAAGCAACTTTCGCAAAGGCCGGTCATCGGATGGGTGACCAAAAATGTATCATCTCGAGCTCCTTCGTGCTTCGGAAGGCACGTAAAGCCGTTGGTCCCGGCTGCGTTAGTAGTCGTTAACCACCAATCCGCACTGGGCCCGCGTGGTGGTTTATGACCCGTTCTCCCTATCCATCCATAGCGAAGGCTCGTGCCCCGACAGTGAGGACATAAAATGAGCTGATGATGATGATGATGAATAAACATACATTTTATAGTTAGATTGTTAGAACGCGAACACTAGGAAGCAGGTGGTATGTGTTGCTATCTATACTATATGTAATATTATAAAGAGGAAAGCTTTGTATTTTTGTATGTATGTATGTTTGCAACGAATAAACTCAAAAACTACTGGACCGATTTAAAAAATTCTTTCACCATTAGAATGCTAATCAGCGCTGAGTAACATAGGCTATATTAAAAAAAATGCGGTACAAAGTCCGCCGGGTCAGCAAATTTTTAATGATAAAGGAAAAAAATGTCGATGACTAGTTCTTGTCGAGCACTAGTGGGCTACTCTTGACGCAAACTCAATCTTAAGACAATTCCAATGCGATTAATATGTATCGATATTGGGATAAGTTTCGCAATTTCGGAACGCCCCATCTCGATAATAATTTGTTCACTCAATTTCCACGCAATTTAATTCCAATGTAGCGCTATTATCGCTTTTAAGAGTGCTATTTGAATTTTTTAGATTTGGGATTGGAAATTGATTATTGCAATTGTGTTTCAAGAGTAACCCACCTGGTGCCGCTACCCTAGTATAATTTAGTCATTATAATTTAAAAAAAATCGCTGTTGACATTCAAAATCCATCTCAATTTTTTATTTTATTTATTTATTACTAGCTGACCCGGCGGACTTCGTACCGCATTTTTTTTAATATAGCCTATGTTACTCAGCGCTAATGTAGCATTCTAATGGTGAAAGAATTTTTTAAATCGGTCCAGTAGTTTTTGAGTTTATTCGTTGCAAACATACATACATACAAAAATACAAAGCTTTCCTCTATATAATATTAGTATAGATAGTATAGACAAATAACAGATTACAGTCAGTAAGCGCAATAATATTGGGAAAACTTAAAATAATTGGATCAGACTATAACCACATTTTTTTTTTCCTTTAGTTGATGGCTTCGTGCGATTAACACATTTAGCCAGTGTCAAGTCAAAGTAATTTTTCTTACAAGTAATACATAAATAAACAATATTTCTTTCCTGTATGATAATGATGAAATGAGAAGTGAGAAATGATATAACCCCCCCAACCCCTCGAGTGTCTCAGTAAAGATGTGGGGCTTTACTAAGTCCTCGGGCGGACTTCTTGAGAGAATTTGAAAAGTGGCGTTGCACTGTTTTGTTTCATTTGCCAACACTCATGCACACTCACGAACACTTAACGGTTAATAATCCACCATTATTTCACATTAATATTCCACAATTATCACAAATTTTTGAAAATAAAACAAAACCGCAGACATGACTCTTCTCTTTCCCGCCAAGAAGTCCCCTAACCACAGATTAGTTAATAGTTACTACGTCTATAACCTAATAAAATGCGTCTCCAACATGGACTATGGTTACAAGTAAAAAACGTCAAAACACAAACAATATCAAAATCAATAAATAAAAAATCTCTACCACACTTAGGCCATGGTGTTCACCCGCCCACCCCACGTACATCACCCCCAAGTGTGGCACCGATTCACCGTGGTTAGGGGGGGTGTAGCAACCCCTCTGAGGGTGGAAGACCTGACTGAGGAGCTGGTGGAACCAGCTGTGGACATGCTGCGTGAGAACTTCACGCGGGACGAGCCACCGTGCAAGTATATCGGTAAGTTTTTTGATGCTGAATAGTGAAGAATGTACCTATAGGTACGCTTTTAAACTTTTGTGTTCCTTTAGAACGAAGTTTAATGCTTAAAGCTCTCGGCCCAAACCAGAAAGACCTCATATCTCAATCCTATCTTATTTCTAATTGTCGAAACAAAACAATGCTTTAAATATTATGTTGACATAATTAGGTAAGAGAGTAGCTAGCAGGCGGACTTAAAACAAACTCTACCACCGACCAAACCGAGTACCAGCTCTACCACCGACTCGAATAAAACATGAAATACCTTTGTAGTTACTACATAACAGTGTTTAAAGGAGGAGCTCGATGGCGCGGTGGTTAACGCACCCGGTCTGCGAGTGCTGAGGTTAAGCAACTTTCGCAAAGGCCGGTCATCGGATGGGTGACCAAAAATTTATCATCTCGAGCTCCTCCGTGCTTCGGAAGGCACGTTATAGCCTTTGGTCCCGGCTGCATTAGCAATCGTTAACAACCACCAATCCGCACTGGGCCCGCGTGGTGGTTCATGGCCCGTTCTCCCTATCCATCCATAAGGAAGGCTCGTGCCCCAGCAGTGGGGACATAAATGAGCTGATGATGATGATGATGATGAGTGTTTAAAGTTAAAATATTGTGTCTCTGTCTAAAAGTATTAGCTATAGCAACTGTTTTATGCAATGTCTAACTTTAAAACCATATCGTTTTGTGGTAAAGCAGAAAGACTCCCACTTGGAACTGTGGTCCTATAGCAGTATTGTAGCAGTGTTGTTGCGGTTCATTCGTCACAGTAGTAGAATTTCGTCACTACTTAAAATTGAGTCGAATTTGGTCACGCCTATTTTAATTTAAAAGCAGCATACATACCAATACCATACACACATCTCGTTTACACAACTGCAATCATATTAAAGTGAGGAGCTCGATGGCGCGGTGGTTAACGCGCCCGGTCTGCGAGTGCTGAGGTTAGGCAACTTTCGCAAAGGCCGGTCATCGGATGGGTGACCCAAAATGTATCATTTCGAGCTCCTCCGTGTTTCGGAAGACACGTAAAACCGTTGGTTCCGGCTGCATTAGCAGTCGTTAACAACCACCAACCCGCACTGGGCCTGCGTGGTGGTTTATGGCCCGTTCTCCCTATCCATTTATAGCAGTGGTTCCCAACCTTTCCCACCATGGACCCTTTTCCTAATGTTTTGTTAGCAGGGACCACATAAACTGTACTTAAAAAGAAAGTTTAATCTTTATTCAAAACTTTAAAAATAGGTATTTGTAGCGTAAGTTCAGTAGTGACAGTTTATCTTTCATGCTAACAAAAATGCTAATGCGAAACATTTAACGCCTAGTGGTTCTACTGTATTAACGCCATAAACATATTGGGACCACCCTGGGACCTAGGAATTAGCAAATAGGTAGCGTAGGTGACGTAGGCGTAGCTAAATGCAGGAAATAAAATAAAAACCTGCCCTAAATTGTTCAGTGCATTTAATAATGTTCTGTCCCGCGGACCATAACAACCGATGCTCTTACGGACCATCTGTGGTCCGCAGACCACCAGTTGGGAACCGTTGATCTGTAGGGAAGGCTCATGTCCCAGCAGTAAAGAAATAAAATGAGCTGATGCTGATGATAATGATGATGAATCATATTACAGTAATAAGGAGAGATGGTGGTAGCTGAAGAGTGCGACAAGACGCAGAGGTTGAAGACATATCGTAGCTGAGCTTAACATTGGAGTAAGTAAGTAAGAATACGAAATTAACAGAAGACAATTCTTCCAGAAATCAACAAGCACCCAACAGCAGTGGCCGAGCTGGAGAAGCTGTGGAGGAAGACCATCAGCGACCAGCTGTCGTTGGTCTGCGTCGAGGATAAGGAGGTGAACCCTCAACTCGTGGGCATAAACGTGCTCACGGTCGCGTGCAGGGATGATAAGGAAGAGCCTTTTCATGTATGTATAAACTTACATTATTGGGGGTTCATGTTACTCGCGTCCATAGGTTTACCCTTGAGGCCCTACACGTGACCCCTGGATGGTGCTAAATGAGTGACACAGTCTAAGTGGTAGAGCCACGCTGCGTTGCAGCACGAAATGGGCCGGCTCGCCCAGCGTAATACCACCCTCTCACAGAATATCGGCGTGAAACAACGGCACTCGTTGCTATTGTGTTTCGTTCTGTGAGTGAAAGTACCGGAGGCCCATCTCTCACCCCTCCCCCCTCCCAATTCCTACTTCCTCTTCAAGATCCAACTCCTTCCTCAAGGACGGCAACGCATCTGCGATTATTCTGGTTTTGCGGGTGTCCATGCCCTGACTTGGTCTTAGCCTATAGAGGCGCCCTCGGGTGGCTCCACCCTCGATCCGATCACAACGCTTTGGAGTATGTACGAGTAGCAGGGGATGGGAACACGCTTGCGTGATGCTATCCACACTTTTTAATAAAAGGTTAGGCAAATGACTCTGCTCTGTCTGATGTTAAACAGAAGCAGTGTCAAAATGCGAGGACGGCTTTAGAGCAGGATGGCAGAATCCTGCTACTAGCCTATCTTGACCTTGCTGACTGACCTGGGGGTCGACCGCCTAATGCTCTCGCTTTCGATCGCTTTGAAGGCGAGGCGAGGAGGAGGCGTCATCTTGTCATTTCGAAAGCAATATGAAAGCAATATCAAAAGCTATAGGCTATAGCTTTCGATATTATTCGATATTATATTTCGATATTATAATAGTAAGCGAGGCGAGGGCCTCGCTTTCAAAGCGATCGAAAGCGAGAGTGTTAGGCGGTTGGGGGGCTGACTGTCCTCACCTTGCTGACCCCCAAATTGCTTCTTAACACCTCGTATAAAGAACCCCATGTTCTAAAAAACCCTATGAGGATGTTCGAGCACCACGGCTTAAAAGTTTACAAAACACCTTTAGTTTCTCGGCGCCGCAGTTTATGCTGTAAAAGCCATTGGAGGGACAGCAATCTCTTTCCAAAAATAAAACTTTGTGTTTTATAGACTATTAGCTGACCCGGCGGACTTCGTACCGTTTTGACAGTTTCCATCATTGAGTTAAATATGGCAATGGTTTCCATGACAACAAAACCAACAAATCATTTTGTATTGGAAAATTAATAGTCGTTTTTAGTATTTTATATATACCTATATATTTTTATAATATAGCCTATGTTATTCAGCGCTAATGTAGCATTCTAATGGTGGAATAATTTTTTGAATCGGTCCAGTAGTTTTTGAGTTAATTCGTTGCAAACATACATACATACATACTTAGATTAATAACGCCACAAAAACACAAAGGTTTCCTCTTTATAATATTAGTATAGATAGAGTGTGCTTTTATTCTACAACAGAAAAGTCTTGTTAGCCATCGATCTCGTTATCGAGAACGAGAATTTAAGTGACAGAATTTTAACTCTCGTAGTGAACAAATTAAAGTGCATGCTGTAATCGTCAGTAAATGGTCGTGTACTCGTAAAATGTTTTGTTATGTATATTAACATTTACCAAAAAATATCGACTGAAGATCCACCTTTTCCTTCACAGACGGAAGAGCCAGTGTGGGCCCATTTATTCGGCGCAGTGGAACTAGTCTCCAACAGCGTGGATGTCTACTCCCGATACGGGGTCGACAAGTACTTAACAGCTTTTGGGCTCGTGGTTTCGAAGAACTGGCGCGGGCTGAAGATTGGCTCGGAGATCCTGAAGGCTAGGTAAATAAAGATTGTCGTAGTGGGTCCAGTGTTTACAGAGATGCAGTGATCAACTCCAGTTTTGGTCGCTAAAAAAATTGTTATATTTTCATTGTATTCATACTGGATCAAAAAAATGTACTTAATTGAAATTATGTGTATGATGAAAACAGGTGTTGATCACTGGGTTACTGTGTCAAACGCTGGTGCCTGATGAGCTCAATGGCGCAGTGGTCAACGCGCCCGATCTGCGATTGGAAAGGTTAAGCCACTTTCGCAAAAGACTTTCGAATGGGTGACCAAGAATATATCACCTCGAGCTCCTGTGCTTCGAAAGGCACTTAAAGCCGTTGGTCCCGGCTTCATTAGCAGTCGTTAACAACCACCGCACCGGGCCCGCGTAGTGGTTTACGGCCCGTTCACCCTGTGATGTTTCCATCCAGAAGGCGTGTCCCTGCAGTGGGGACAAATAATAATCTGGTGATGATGATGGTGATGATGGTACGGCATTGAAGCAGCCCACCTTGTGATAAACGTGGTGATTTTTTTTTTAATAATTTATTCATGACCATGGCATGGCAGTCGAAAACTTAATTTATAAACAATATTTCTTTCCTGTATGATGATGATGCATGATGATAATAGAAATGAGAAGTGAGAAATGATATACCCCCAACCCCTCGAGTATCTCAGTAAATATGTGGGGCTTTACTAAGTCCTCGGGTGAACTTCTTGGGAGAATTTGAAAAGAGACGTTGCATTGTTTTGTTTCATTTGCCAACACTCATGCACACTCACGAACATTAACGGTTAATAATCCACAATTATTTCACATTAATATTCGACATAACACGAATTTTAGAAAATAAAACAAAACCGCAGACATGACTCTTCACTTTCTCGCCAAGAAGTCACAAACGTGGTGAGTATTGGTGAGTGTGCCATACAAATTCCGTTTTTCGTTTTCATTACCTAATCGTGTTAAATCAAATTCGGACAAGGCAACCCTGGTTACGAGAATAATCGATTTCATTATGAGGTTATCTAGAGGATCGCCTTCCCACGGAATGCATTCTTCGTCACCGACAATGGAATTCCTATTTAATACCCGGGAAACTGGGTTACCCGGGTGAGAAATGATATCGTGAGACTGAGTGTAAACTTAGAATAAACGCATTCGAGTGTAAATTAATTTCTTGTCTTGTTTAAATTTTTTCTTATTTCTTGAACGGTTTTGCGGCTATGTTAATTTTGCAGTTTTCTTATAGTTGGCAAAGATAGAGAAAAATATGGTATCCTACTAATATTATACTCGTAAACGCGAAAGTTTGTAAGTATGGATGGATGGATGTTTGTTACTCTTTCACGTAAAAACTACTGAATGGATTTAGATGAAATTCGGCATACAGATAGTTTATAACCTGGATTAACACATAGAACAGTTTTTATCTCGATATTCCCACGGGAATGAATGGAAACTGACTGAAGTCCGCCGGGTCCACTACCTGTATGCAAACTCTCGGTATCTGTATGTAAACTATTAAAATATTGTTCTTATTTCTTGAATGGTTTTGCGGCTGTGTTTTGCGGTTTTCTCATAGTCAATGGCAAAGTTAGAGAAAAATATGGTAGTATTAAATAAAATATATTTTTTAAATCAGGTAATAAGTATATGGTTGGGTTAAGAACTATATATTCTCCCAAGAACTATACATTCACTTAAGTATATGAAACTCAAATAAAAACATAATTAAAAATTACATTAAAAATTATTTATGTTATCGCACCAAGCACGAGTCCACCGTTGTGGGCACAGTGGGCATGCCCACAACCATAGCTGAGATCGAAGATATTTTTTTGTTCTATTTGTATTTTAAAACTGGACGAGTTTCAATGTATAAGTATGTATTATGTATCCGTTTTGTATGTTTTATTGTTATGTGTTGTGCAGGTTAATAAATGTTTCTTTATCTTTATCTGCGGTTATATTCAATTCCTAAAAACCTAGAAATTAACCGTGCTCGTGTCTGATTCTGAACGTAGAGCAGCACACAACAAACGCACACATTCACAGCTAAAACCTTACCAAATCAAGAAAAACATAAAAAAAAAACACAAAAAACAAAAACATTTTGATTACTTACGACTCACGCTTGGTCGATTTTTGGGTCGCCATACCCACAGCCATTTTTGTGTGCTTGTATCGCACAGTTATATTAAAACGAAACAACAAGCGTAATAAACAAATTAAACTTAGTCGGTAGTTTTGTTTCACTCCTTTTATATCAGGGATGACCGGTTGTTGTGGGGTTCCTTAGGGGAGGCCTTTGTCCAGCAATGGAAGTCTTTTGGCTGAGATGATGATGATGGATCTTGACTCTTGACTTGAGGATCATACATAACAGTGACGTTGCGTTGCACTGTTTTGTTTTTTGCAATTTCTCATTGTAAAAATATGTATGTAGTAATTTTTTAATGTTCTATTTATTTTGTTTTTAGAAAATATTTAAAAATGTAAATTTATATGAGAAAAAATAAATATTTATTTCAGACCATTGGATCCCAAGGGTTAATAAAAATTGAAACTTTAAAAGTATCTTAGTAACAACTATACAATATTAAATTTAAATTTAAAAAAAATATTAACTAAACTAATTCATTGGTCGGTTCACTAATGTACACGTTTGAAAACATGTAGTTCAGTTAACCGTCAGAAAAGAGCCGAGTCCAGCCTGTCACCAATCATCTTTATGTGTGTTGGCGCTCCCCTGCTGTGAGCTCGCAGCAACATCGAGGCAGTCTTTTTTCGCATAATTGTAGCGAATTCGTCTACATTGGCAAATGCAAACAGACTTCTTCATCTTCTTCCTGCCCGGGTTCTATATTACTTGGGGTCGGCGCAAAAAGTATCAAAATTAAAATAAAACTTTTCCGTCAAAAACACTGCGACTAAATACACGCTCCAATTTTCGCTTAAAAACTATTTGCGTCCAAACTTTTTCGTCAATATTTTTTTTATCATGACACTCAAACTCAATCATCATTTTCAGTAACGTTTTTTTATCAGTGCATGTAAGCTGGACGTCAAACATACAATTTTGACATTCACAATCATCTCACTAGAAAACCAATTAAACACTAATTACCTGCCTTAAAACTAGACACTGGCTAAATCATAGCGAGAGCCATCGAACAAGAAATTGAAAACCAAGTTTTTTTCATATAAAAACATATACAAAAAGAGATAATTTAAAGATGGTTGTCACAACACAACGGAAACAGAGGAAGTGTTTGTGCGACACTATTCAAATACTGAGACAAATAACTTTTGCCCCGTATTGCATACGAAATACAGAGTGCAATCAAATAAGACTCAATCTATTCACTGAGAGAAACTCCGATGGTTCAGGCAAATTGGTTCTGCGTGGTAAAGATTTGTACGACAGGTACAAAGCACGAATCCGAGACACCGACGTCAGAGCCATATGCTTATACGTAAGAAGTTTGCCCAGGAGGATCACCGAGTTGGATCTTTGCTACAACGAAATAACAGACGCCGGGTTCTTTAAGATAATGAAGAAGCTACTAGTAAAAGGCAGGTCTAGTGTTATTAACCTGAACATAATGAACAACAATTTAACTGAGAAATCCGCTCTGATCTTAGCACAGTACGCTAAATTTATGAAGTTGAAGTACTTAAGATTAAACGGCAATGAATTGGGCACAAAAGGAGGTGAATATATAGCGAAGTTTCTTGTTGATAATAACAGCGTTGAGTATTTTGATTTGGCACAAAGTGGACAGACTTTGACTAGCGTAGCACAGATTGTTACAGCTTTAAGAGAAGAGCATGGTGCTAACAAGACATTGAAAGTGTTCGATTTCAGCAGAATAGATCCTCTTTTCAATCGTTACAACTACGAAACGAAATGGCTGGCGTACCACATAGAATACTTGCTAGAGAGAAACAATACTATTATTGAGTTACATTTGCAGAAGAACGACTTTATAAGCCATGACATGGAGTATTTCGCTAGAGGTCTAAGGAGGAATACTACTTTGCTGTACTTAGATTTGGGGTATAACAGAATTGGGGATTATGGTGCAGAGTTGCTAGCCAAGTATTTGGCGGAAGGTCCTGAGTTAGTTCTTTTGAACATAGCAGGCAACGAAATCAAGGATACCGGAGCCAGGGCTGTTAGTTTCGGAATGCCCTTCTCAAAATTGCGAGCGTTAGACATTTCGGATAACAAGCTTACGGATAGAGGTGTCTTGGATTTGCTAAACACGATAAAGAAGCCTTATTTCCTCCGGTTTTTGAACATATGGGGTAACAAATTTGGCCACGTTACTTGTGGTGTTATACAGCGAATGCTTTTGAGCGGTACTCTGTTTCAACACACGATTGATGTTAAAATTTATGAAGTTGATGAAGTGTTGTACGCAGCTTATTATCCGAATCCTGCTGATAGAAACAAGCATCTTTATTACTGTGAACTAGATTTCGGTTATGCTCAACCGATTTATCATATCAAAAGGAATGTTATACCAGAAAAGAAAAGAGTGAAAATGGATTGCAAACAAAGACATAAGTTAGACAAAACGGATAGAGACAGATACTGAATTGCGTTTGCTTATTGATTTAACTATGAAACATTTTGTAAGGAGCTCGCGTTTATTGACGTTTTTTTGTACTTATGTTTTTAACTCTTTGTAGGGTCTATGGTCACTGGAAGTCTTAAGGTGGCGACTGATCGGAGCGAACATCGTTACATAACAGTAAAATACCACTCGATACTTACGTCATTGCTGGCTGACCGATAAACAGGGCTGAGCTGGCAAGCGACTCTGCTTGTGGACTCTGCTCAATATACTTGTTGACCATGCGAATGATGGCATTCGAACATGTTACGTTACGGCACAAATGCTCTGGTCAGTTTCTACCTTTAGAGATCTGAGTAGTGCGAGATTTTTCAACATTAGATCAGGTTAACGAAAGCGAGAAATTGTATGGTATACCCTTGTTTGACACTATGGTGCCTCGTGTGAGTCTTGTTTTCTATCCGTATTAATTCGATCACGTTTACGAAAACGAAAATTAGTATGGTATTGAAGCAGCGCCTCCTTTCGGCATACGAGAAGAGTTAACTGCCGCCTACCTTGTACCACGATTAAGGGGGTGCCGCGCGGAATTTCGAAAATTTACGTGTTTTTAAGTCACTGGTGCTAGGCGCTGAATAGGTCTTATACATTAAAAGGACTAGGAGTAGTAGTAGTGTAGGTTAGCTTGATCCTTTCACAAAGCCATGGTTGTCTTGGAATTTGAAACAAATACCCAGAAACTGCATAAACAATACGTAAAAGTAATGATAATATAAAACTTATTTCTTCGGAAACTTTGTAAATATAGCACAAATGAAACAATGATCCGACATCAAAATGTTTGTATTGATATTCCGTAGGTCACTGTTGTCTTATTTTTCAATAAAAAAATATGAATATGAAAATATTAAGACTTTTATTATTTTTTACCCAAACGTCTATGATTTTTCGAAAGTAAACATTGCTCTAATTAAATCACCAGCCTACTTTCTACAGATATTAGTGTGCGTGCGTGTTCGTAGTCGTGCGCCGTTGTCACACCACTACCACGCGCGCCGCTCGCTCGCTATCATAAAGAAACTTGAAACTCGCAGTTTAGCGTCCGCGCTGCACCCCCTTAATAAAGCCAAGCTGCCGCATGGATTATGCAATACTTTGACAAATTTGAGTATTAAAAATAAACTTAAAGCCTACTTTCTTGATAACTTAAAAAATATTTCGTAGATCTATGTTGTTGTTATTTACCCTATTTCTCTAATAGTAACTTTAAATTATATAAGTAAGTACTTCTTAAGGGAGTGCAGCGCGGACGCAAAACTGCGAATTTCAAGTTTCTTTATGATAGCGAGCGAGCGGCGCGTGGCAGTGGTGTGACAACGGCGCACGACAAGAATACGCACGCACACTAATATCTGTACAGAGTAGGCTGGTGATTTAATTAAAGCAATGTTTACTTTCGTAAAATCATAGGCGTTTGGGTAAAAAATAAGAAAAGTCCTAATATTTTCATATTCATATTTTTTAATTGAAAAATAAGACAACAGTGGCCTGCGGAATATCAATACAAACATTTTGATGTCGGATCATTGTTTAATTTGTGATATATTTACAAAGTTTCTGAAGAAATAAGTTTTTAGATATCATTACTTTTACGTATTGTTTATGCAGTTTCTGGGTATTTGTTTCAAATTCCAAGACAACCATGACCTTGTGAAAGGATCAAGCTAACCTACACTAGTCCTTTTAATGTATATGACCTATTCAGCGCCTAGCACTAGTGACTTAAAAACACGTAAATTTTCGAAATTCCGCGCGGCACCCCCTTAAAATAATGTATTTAGTTTAGAGTATTGTGAATGTAGTCGCATTATGACAAACCTTAGTGGTTTAACAATGCGACTAAAAACATAATTGTTATTATACATGTTTTAATATGGTAATAAATAAAGAATAAAAAAGTTAACATTTTGCCATAAAAAGTTTTCATTAACAAGATCTAATGACCTCGCACGACCCGTCATTTACTTATTATGTATCTAAACCATTTTTAATGTTGTTGATAACTTTTACTTGGACAATGTTAATTTGATATGTTTTTTTTTTATTAAAACATATACTTACGCTTTGTTGAACGCGTCTACTGTTTTATTTGATCAGGCACACAGCGTTGGTCTCCTACCCATATTTTTATTGCAACTATCATCACCACCAGCTCATTATTTGCCCCCACTGCTTGGCATCACGACGGCCCAGTGCGTACCTAACTCCTTATAACTCATGCTAGCCTGGTACTTCAACCACCTAACGGCCTCATCCCTAGTATGTAGCTCACGCCAGTATACCTCCTTGTGAGTTATGATACCCTGGTATTTTGGACGCTCTCTCTCTCCCTCCAGCTAATTTTATGTCTCACTGCTGGGGCATGAATTTTCCCTATTGATGGAACATAAACCACCACGCGGCCCAGTGCTGGCGGTGCTTCTCAACCATTCCGATACACATTATTGTAATCGAATCGGTTTGGTTGGTGGTAAGACTTGTTTTAAGTCCGCCTTGTTAGCTATCACCATTTTATAAAATGTTCAAAATGATTTTTAAAGCAAATTTTGTTGCGAACAAATTACAAAAACACAAGTGTTGAAGAATTTTTTTTTAATCACCATTTTGTCCGAGTCTGTCGCTACCTACTACTAAAGTTTGAGCGGTCAGGGGGAAGCACATCACACGTTTATGTTTATAGACAGATGTTGACAATGATTTTATTTTTAAGCAATTTAAAGTTCAAAGTTCAAAGTTCAAAGTTCTTTATTGCATTCATGTTGTACATATACAGGTGTTTTTTTTGTCATCTAGTTTGCTTAAGGCGAAGGGTAAGGCACACTAGCGCCACCAATTGATAATTTGACAATTACTAACGGACCGGATCTTTTTTTAAACATTGCGTACCGTCCGACAACAGGAAAGCATCCATAGTATTTATTTCATAATTGTGCACTACTTTTTGTTGCGTGGTTTATTCACAAAACGGGCTATTGGATTTATTCACAAGCAATGGCCACTTTTGGTGTTAGCGAATGAATACAAAAACAAACCTAAAAGTAGTGCACAATTATTAAATAATAGATGTTTGCATAGTGTCGGAAGGTCCGCAATGTTTGAAAAAAAAATCCAGTTTAGCAGTTATCAAATTAAATCCATTAGCGGCGCTAGTGTGCCTTACCCCTCGCCTTAAAGATTCTTCTTAGTTTGCAAATAAGATATTGGCACCCAGTATTTGACAAGAACCAGTGATCGACTTTGAATAGAGGTCAGCAACGAAAGCAGGTGTTGAAGACTAGACTGTGTCCAACGCTGCTGGTTTCACTTTTCACTAAAATACTTTTTGTATGAAACTATTTTTTCTGTTCGTTTTGTTAAATATTATTGTTTTTGTTTTTTCTTTATTCCAGTGTTCCTAGTCCCTTCTACCAGATATAGAAAAAAGGGCTAAGACCAAAACAGGTGAATTTTGATTATATTATTTAGTTCTTTTCTTTATGTTTTCATAAATAATGTTTTATTTACAATTTTTGTATGCGCCATCTAGCGACATCTAGTGTAACTAACTTGTAACTGCTTTGAAACCATAAAATTTTATATAATTATTTTTTTAATTTTTATTTCAGGGTTCCCCTCTGTAAAGCTATAGGAATAAAAGCAACAGTGACAGTATTCACCGCAGCAGCGTCCCAAGCGATTGCGAAGAAAGCAGGCTTCGAGGAGCTGAACGAAATGTCGTATGAGGAGATAGCGACGAAGGGCTTCGTCTTTCCAGATATCGAGAAAGACACAAAGTCGTCGAAACTTATGGGGCTGGCAGTTGAATGATTTGTTAAAAGCGTGCTTTTTAAACAGCGCCTCTAGCGGAAGTACGGCAAAACTTTTAATTTTGTAGTTTAGCTGCTGAATTTAATATATATTTTGTAATGTAAAAAAAATAAAAATAAAATAAATGTTTCCCACACTCACACCAATTATCTAGCCCCAAGAAAAGCTTCCTTAAGAAACTCGTTATATGGTTAACTAGACAACGGATAAACATACTTAATATACTTAAATACATACTTATTATACATAGGAAACACCCAGACCCGAAACAATATAGAAAAACAGGTATTTCTAAATTGATCCGACCGGGGATCGAACCCGGGACCTCAGAGATAGCGACACCATGAAAACCGGTGTGCAAGCCACTCGACCAAGGAGGTCGTCAAATGTTATTATGTGTACCTAGTAGTACAGTTTTTTATTCTATATTTGACTCGAGTAGGACGAACAGCGTTGCCTATTTTGGCGAACATGTGGAACAAACTTACAAATAGTTGGTTTTGACGGTTTCGCAAAATTATTACTCTCGCTGCCTAGATCAAATACAAAAACTGGACCGAATAAGTAGTCATAGAAATCCGAATTCATAATGGAACTTATGTACACCCCCCCCCCCCCTAATCTACTAGTATACAAAGTACCTACTTATTTTACCTAAGTTAGACTTGGACTTAATAAACATTTTCTTTTTCATTTGCCACCACTGAGTCGTATGCAATATTGTCATTAGCACAGTCAGCTTAAAATCTGAGCGTTCAAACCTACCGAAAATATCTGAACGTTTGACAAAAATCACTCTTAGCCCAATATGTGAAAGATGTACTTTCATTCAATGTCATTTATTCTCAAACAACAAATAAAAATGAATTCTACGTCTTGAGATAAGGTTGATTTTGTCAAATGTTCAGATATTTTTGGTGAGTTTGAACACTCAGATAATTTTGAAGCTGACTGTAGGTACCTATTTACTAGAATTTTGTAACTTCATGTACCTACCGACCTATCAGGTGTAAAGAAATAAATGATTGTATTATAATTTGGTACCTAATTATATTATTTCAAGTGATAACAGTTGCGATTTTGTAATGTGATGTGATATTAGTTTGTAATAATTATTAATTATTTATGATGTATTTATTTCGACGGAAGACAGTTTGAAAATTGTATTTACCTACCTACCTATTTGATTGACTTAACGTTTTGTTAAATACCTATTAAATTATTTAAATAAAGCCTTTAGGTACCTTATTGGCGCAACCAATAAGCTTGTTGAAACCCAAAGACATTTAACTACCTACTAGGTATATTAAATCTCTTTGTTGAAACCTTTTTTAAATACTTAGATAGGTATTATACCTAAACCTATATCTTTTTATTTAGTCTTTCATTATTTTGGATCCTTTTCAATGTTGGCATACTTAAATAAAATGTATAATTAATGACTTTCATATTTGTAATGTAGTCTGTAGTCTATGTAATGTAGTAAAGTAAGAAATAAGAATGTAACTTTCCGAAAGAAAAAAAATAACCAAAGAACCATTATTAATTATTCCCCCTGCCCTTGTTTTCTTCAACAGCATTTTGTTTTAATTTAAAATGTTTTCGCAGACAATCATTTAAATATTTTTTAATAACTGATAAATATAAAATCATAAATATCAAACATACTTAAGCTAGACAAAGATACATACTGTCACTTAAATTTGTCATTGCCATCGCCAACGACCGTACCATGTTGAATAACACCGGTTCTCGTCCGATTACCAAAGTTTTCCACATGGGGGCGCGTTTAGGCCTTGGAAAAAACCGCGCGGAGTTGGCTTTTTGGTGTTTTGCTGTTTTTCTGCCGTTTTTTTTTAAATTGATTTCGTACTAACTGTCTTATCTCATTTCCAGTATTTTTTCGGCACAAATGTTTTCCAGCTGATAGTTTTCAAACAACCACTGGAACTTGTAGTACTTAGCGGAATTTCTAAGCATAGTTGTTTGTGTACTTTGTTTAGAAAACCATTACAATAAGTTACAGTGATAGTTTTGAAAACTATATTAGACAGTTAGTTGTTCGAGCGACGAATTGTGATTGAAATTGAATGACTTTGAAGAAAAGTTCTATTCAATAATATAACGACAAATAAATCTGAGGGTTGCAGTATCACAAAACCGGAGAAGTATTGTTTTCATTGTAGGTAAATGTATTTTTTTAAATAATTTTTCTTTAAGAAATAGATATCGGACACAATAATTTTTACAGACACTTTAAATATTAATTTTTACCATTGACATTGAGAAAAACTTATTTCTAAATACTGTTACTAGCTATATACATGTTTGTTTTTGTAACGCCATAGATTACCATAGGTAGTGTTACTAGCTATATACCTACTTGTTTGTTTTTGTAACGCCATAGATTACCATAGGTAGGTATTTAAAAAAAAAATATTACAATATTCAAGCTATTTATCTGTGGGTGTACGGTAGGTGTGATATCGGAAGATTTTTTCAACTTAATTAATTTCATTTATTTACAAATCATAAAATAATATCAATAAAACAAGCGAACTGTACTCACATTTGACAAAATGAGACTGTTCATCATCTCAGCCAAAAGACGTCCACTGCTGGACAAAGGCCTCCCCCAAGGATCACCACAACGACCGGTTTTGTTCTGCTCGCATCCAGCGGCTTCCCGCGACCTTCACCAGATCGTCGGTAAATGAGACTGTTACTCTTACTTAATTTCGTTGGTGCAAATGCCAACGTCCATACCATGTTGAATACACCGGTTCTCGTCCGATCACCGAAGTTAAGCAACATCGGGCGCGTTTAGTACTTGGATGGGTGACCGCCTGGGAACACCGCGTGAGGCTTTTTGATATTTTTCTGCTTTATTTGACGTTTTTTTTTGTTGTTTTTATTTCTTAAATAAAGATTGCTTTATTGTTTTTCTTTAACTTTCTTATTTTCTTTAATAATGTTCTCAGAAGCTAAAAAATTATAAATTTTATTTAGTTTTATATATTTTGATCCTTCTAAATGTAATAATTGTAAAACCTAAGTTTATGTGGCATAAATAAAATGGCTTGTCATATTTGTACAGTTTATGTGACGGTCTATGTTAAAGGTAAATAAATGACCTTATTAGGTACCAAAGAATCACTATTTTATTTTTCCCCCTGTGAACTTAGTTTTTTAATGATTTAATTTAAAATGTATCAGTAGACAGACGATGATGATGAAGACGATGAGGCGCAAACGTCAATCATCTATCGAGGGTGACATCGAGACATTTCACTTGCATAGCACGGTCCAATAAACGAATAGGAGGGTGACGATCGTCGTTACCCTGGGAAAAGTACACAGCGGTGCTTTTCTCGGGGTTAACTTCGATCCGCCATTTACGAAACCAAACGCCGAGCACAGTATTAATGCTTTTAAAACTTCGTTTTAAAACTGTGCGCCGAGGGTGTTGGCGGCTTTTTGGAGTCGGTTGGAAACCGCGGTTTTGTCTCTACCGGACGAATATAGCGCGGTGTTATCGGCGTATAGAGCTAGATCTACGCGTGGGCAGAGTTGGGCGTAATCAACTACTTTTTTAATCAGATTAATAATCTGATTGAAAGTAATCATGATTACTTTTAATCAGATTAAAGTAGTCGTGATTACTTTTAATCAAGATTAAACATATAATCTTTAATCTTGATTACAGTAATCAGTAATCTAAATTACATGATTATTCTTAACTAAGTTTATATGAATTATGGTTTAGAAATTTGCCATTAATTATCACAATTTGTAGGTATGCATCTAGAAGTTGAGTGGTTGGCTTTATTGTACTATAAATTATACCTACTACCATAGTAGAATGCTACTACGTAAGACGCGCGGTAAGGGTGCGGAGGACAGGGTATTGTACGATCACCGGCTAGCCAATCGCCGCGTCCGCATTGTCGATAGTCGACAAGTGCACACGCGCCATTTTGTTCAGTGCGCATCAGTCAAACGAATCGAGCTCAAGGAGACGATACGAGACGACGTAATTCTTTTATCGTACGTGATCGAGTATTTTTTTAAGTTTGAAAGTGAGAGTACCAGAAAAATTACCATTCAGCAGATTTTTTGCGTAAAATAATTATCCCAAAAGCACAGTGTATGAGACTGATAAAAAAATAAAGTTCTTTTATTTTTTTACGTTCCGACTGTTGGTTTTATTAATCAATCAAATCAATCATAAAAGTAATCAAGATTACGATTACAGATTTATAATCATTAATCACCGATATGATTACATTTTTGATTAATTTCTGTAATCTGTAATCGTGATTGAAGATTACAAATTGTAGTCGTAATCCTTAATCATTAATCTGATTACTTTTTGCCCATCACTGCGCGTGGGTTATCGTTTGCGTAAAGCGCAAAAAGGATTGGGGACAGCACGGATCCCTGTGGAACGCCCGCCGGCGCGAATAGGGCGCTTACAAGCAACTAAGCAAGTCCCTAGTAGATGCTAAGAAAGATGCTTGTAGGTAGGTAGTGTAGATTTCATCTGAGGTAATTAAATAATAGGTAGGTATTTATAAAAAATATATTACAATATTCAAGCTATTTATCTGTAGGTACGGTAGGTGTGATATCGGAAGATATGTTCAATTTAATTAATTTCATTTATTTACAAATCATAAAATAATATCAATCAAACAAGCAAACTGTACTCAAATTTGACAAAATAAGACTGTTACTGTTAATTAATTTCGTCACTGCAATTGCCAACGTCCATACCATGTTGAATACACCGGTTCTCGTCCGATCACCGAAGTTAAGCAACATCGGGCGCGTTTAGTACTTGGATGGGTGACCGCCTGGGAACACCGCGTGATGTTGGCTTTTTGATATTTTTCTGCTTTATTTGATGTTTTTTTGTTGTTTTTATTTCGTAGATAATGATTACTTTATTGTTTTACTTTAACTTTCTTATTTTCTTTAATAATGTTCTCGGAAGCTAAAAATTTATTAATTTTATTTAGTTTTATAAATTTTGATCCTTCTAAATGTAATAATAATTGTAAAACCTAAGTTTAAGTGGCATAAATAAAATGGCTTGTCATATTTGTACAGTGTATGTGACAGTCTATGTTTAAGGTAAATAAATGACCTTATTAGGTACCAAAGAATCACTATTTTATTTTTTTCCCTGTTAACTTAGATAGTTTTTTAATGATTTCATTTAAAATGTATCAGGAGACAGATAGTAAACATTTTGCTCAGAAGATTACTTATGTCAAGATGCTTGTTTATATAGGGTAGTAGGGATTCCGTCTAAAGTAATTAAATATTTATAGAAAATATATTACAATATAGTAATAATCGTAATTATTTATTGCGTCATGTTGATAAGGTACAGATCTTACGATAAAATAAATATTCAATCTACAAGCGTATTGCTAATTGCTATTCTGAAATATTTTTGTTTCTTTTATACTGCCATCTAGCGTCTGGTAGCAAAACTTTTAACTTAGCTGATTGTTTAGCGCCATCTCTAATTAACATGTAACATGAAAGCTTACTAATGCCGCATAGATGATTTGATTGGAAGTAGCACTTCAGCCATTTCTTTTTTATTTTTTAGTAATAGATACACTTTAATTTATTATATACTAATTAGTAAAATCAACTAAATATATTTTTTAATTATTTTTATAAAAAGTTTAGGGAGATGATCTTTTCCAAAATGGCAACATTGAAGTCAAGATGGCCTCGCCTCGCTTGCGTTAAATTCTCTTTGGCTTGCGTAGTCCGATCCCGAAAACTGTCAAACGGTTGTTGACTTTTGGGTGTTGCTCGCTCTCGTCCGTCAATATGAATAAACAAAATAAATTAGAAAATTAGTTTTTACCAATCAAGTGGACCGCATAGTGATTGATGACTAAAAGTGTTGTGGTTTTTCGTACAATTGCAGTGTTACAAATTGTGTTACACGCGAAATGTGTTGAAAGGCATTGATACATGTATAATTTTGTTTTAGCATTCGCGTCCTGTTTACAATACATTCGTGTTTTTCATTCTATTCCAATTGAATTTCCTGCTATTAAAAACGGTTTTCAATAATGTATTTAACCTCTTTTTTAGTTTCAAAATAACAGTGACGTGTATTAGTGATGATGATACTGTGCAACAAATTGGATTATTTACGCCTGTGATCTGGTCAGGTCCTCCTACCCCCCACAAAGCAGGTATGTACAAAAATAAAATGCTATTTTGAATCATCGTCCTTCGCTTTCCATAAAATTTCTATCCTTGATGATTCAAACTTTATTTTTACAAGGATGACTATACAGCAATTATTTATGTTTGTTGAAAATTTTTTAAATTAAGTTGACCACATCATAACATGATAACAAACGTGGCTCAAAGGCCTCCGTGGGGACGTCAGAGGGGTTATGCAAGTCAGTAATGCTTTTTACACTACTCATTTTAAAAAATAAATAAAATAAAATAAAAATCATTTATTTCGGACAGGGTCTATATAGTGTTAGTAAGAATAATCTTATAAGCTATGTTAGTACAAAAATTGATAAAATGTAATCTTACTGTCTTTGACGAGCTGGACACGAGTCCAGTGATGCATTATAGCACTGTCTACGTCCAGTCTCACCGCGACAGTCTTATTTTACTCATTCAAAGAGTTTTTTAAGTGTTCTGAAACTTAAATAGTTTATAAACCGCTGGTCTGAGAGATAACGTTTTTTGATGACCATTAGACTAGTGGGACATTGTATTTTTCAAGTTGTTGTAACTAAAAATAAATAAATAATAAAATCATTTATTTCAGACCATTGGATCCATGAGTTAGTAACAATTGAAACTTAAAAACTATGTTAAAAACAACTATACAATATTATATTAAAATTAAAATGAAATAAAGTTAAAATAAATCATTAACTAAACTAATTAATTGGTCGGTTCACTGATGTACACGTTTGAAAACATGTAGTTGAACCGTACGAAAAGTGCCGAGTCCATCCGGTCACCAATCATCTTTAGGACTGTGTTGGCGCTCCCCTGAGCTCACAGCAACATCAAGGCAGTCTTTTTTCGCATAATTGTGGTGAAGTCGTCTACATTGGTGTCTGCAAACATGCCTGATGCGCTGCGGTAGTCTCAACAAAGCCCTATAAATGTTATTATATTGCACTTGTAGGGCACTATACGATTTTTTGGTAAAGCTGGCCCACACAGCGCCCGTGTAAAAGCTTTGACAATACGCTTTAAACAGCATTAGCTTTATGTCAAACGGTACAATGAGCGAATCTATGCGCCAGCATATTACCGTGAACCGACAGTGTCCTACGCTCACGCTCGATATCTAAATCTTCTGTCACGATGTGACCCAAGTACTTAAACTGTGCAACACGTAACTAATAAGATAATAATTTTCTTTATTTTTATATTCAAGACTGCAAATAATTAATAAAATAAAATTAAGTAATTAATAATTGTTGTAATTTTGCACTCCAAATTATGGCAATACGTTATTATCTAACACAACACATACATATGTATATGCATGCAGTAATGCCTGTCTCCCATAGGGATATGCAGAGACCACTTCCTGCTACTTGCTACGATTCTTATAAACACCTCTTTTGTTTCATCTACTCTCATTAATTCCTTTCCCTATCTCTGGTCAGTCTTGTTCATGTTCTCCCAGCCAACCCCACTATATCATCCTCCCATCACTTTACTGGTTTTACTCTTAGCCTTTTTCGCTCTCTTGGGTACCATAAGGTTGCTAACTTGCTCCACATA
Organism: Eudonia mercurella; assembly: GCA_963082485.1. NCBI lineage: Eukaryota > Metazoa > Arthropoda > Insecta > Lepidoptera > Crambidae > Eudonia > Eudonia mercurella. The sequence continues at coordinate 7,723,773 of OY720052.1, read as the reverse complement.
TCATCTCCTCTTATTGTGTGGTCAGCCCATTTCCATTTCCATTTGATTTCCACTTAAAACTGAGAACAGTTTTAAGACCATGTCTTGTACTTTTGTTGCTTTTCTGATGATGCCCAAAAGAAAGTTTAAAATTGCGATTGTTGTGCTAGAGCAGCATCACTGAAATAAAATTTAAAACAATTAAGTCCAAATACACTTAGTTATAAGAGTTTCTCTATTTTCAGGCTTTCACTCTATCTAATAGTAATATTGGAGTGCATTACAAATTTTCGACAACCAATCACGGAACCAATTAACACAATTGTATTGAACACACTAACTGAACGTGCAAAAAACCTAGATTTTCGCGTGTTCTCTTGAACTCAATTAATATACGTGAAAAAAATTTGCATACAGTAGGTATAGAAAGTTTGCCAAATATGCACATGAATGTAGTAGGGCTGTCTTTATTGTTTTTATAAAAAAAAATACTAATAGCTTTTATCATTGAAATCAAGTCATCATTACAATTGATGGGTATTGGCTGAATCTACACACTTGTCCACATGCTGGTTGGTAATAAACTGATAAGTAATCACTAACCTTTCTGAATGTCAATAAAAAATACAAAACACACTTTGCCTGACCTGGGAGTTGAACCCAGGATATCAGAGGAGCGCTTTGCCATTCGGTCACGGAGGCGTGGTTTTATAATCCTACTAGCGGCCGCCCGCAGTTTCACCCGTGTGGTTCCCATTCCCGTTTGTTTGAGGAAGGTAGGTAATCTCTGTAACTACTGGTTCAATTCCAAAAAGATGATAAATTTTTGATCATCCATCCGATGAACGGTCTTTGCGAAAGTTGCTTGACCTCAGCAATCGCAGACCGGGCGCGTTCGATCGAGCTGCTATCCTATGGAAAATACAAACTCGTTAAAGTACTTAGGTAATTAGAACTATGCTCTCACAATTTCCAGTTTAAGTGATGACGCGCTCGTTTGTAATGCTTTCCTTAATCTATCCGAGTACCCACTAATTGTCCCCAATTGATTGGTCTACAGATAAGATCTTTAATTTTTAACTGCCTCAAACGAGTGCCGAGCCACTTTGTAGGTACTCAGTTAAAATTGTTAAGGGATAAGCACTTGCTTTAAGATGCTAAATATGAGAAGTTCGCCATTTTATTTAGCCTCCTTTGTGAACAGCGATTGCTTCTTCCTGCCAGCCTCAGCTTCAGCCGCTATCATCGTCATTATCATCGTTACCAGCGCATTTTTATGTCTCTACTGCTGAAGCACGGGCCTTCCCTATGGATGGATAGGGAGAACGGGCCATAGACAGCCACGCGGGCCCAGTGCAGATTGATGGTTGTTAACGACTGCTGATGCAGCCAAGACCAACGGCTTTACGTGCCTTCCGAAGCATGGAGCTCGAGTTTATACATTTTTGGCCAACCATCCAATGACCGGCCTTTGAGAAAGTGGCTTAACTTTTGCAAACGTAGACCGGGCGCGTTAGCCACTGCGCTATCGAGCTCCTCAGTTTGACGATTGTACTCGCCTTCTGCTAATCAAAAGCTCCAGTGTTCGAAACCCGTGTTTGTTTAAATACTTATTGCAGCTAGCAAAGAAACGAAAGCGTTCAGTGAAATCTAAGTTGAAGTAAGAACTTGAGTGTTCGTCTAAAGCTCATATAATCTGATGGTTTAGTTTAACTAAGTCTAGGTAACTACATAAATAATAATCATATAACGAGTACTGGAGTGGTGGCTGCTGCAAACGTTGTGTAGGACGCCCTCAGTCAGAATAGGTGGAGCGACGATCTCCGCAAGGTGGCTGGCAAGAGCTGGATGAGAGCAGCCGAGGATCGTGCTCGTTGACGTGCACTTGGAGAGGCCCTATGTCCAGCAGTAGATTAGCCTAGCCTATAGTGCGATAAAAACTTTCACTAGGCAAGCCATCCTGTTTACAGTATGTGGATGGATATCCCATCACGTCCCATCCCATCATGATTATAAATAACTAGCTGACCCGGCAGACTTCGTACCGCTTTGACAGTTTTATATCAATGGTTTCCATGACAACAAAATAAACGAATCATTTTGTTTTGGAAAATTATATTGTCGTTTTTAGTATTTTATTTAATTTTTTTACATAGCCTATGTTATTCAGCGCTAATGTAGCATTCTAATGGTGATAGGAATATTTAAATCGGTCCAGTAGTTTTTGAGTTTATTTGTTGCAAACATACATACATACAAAAATACAAAGGTTTCCTCATCACGCAGAGGCGAATTTTGTAGGGAACAGGTCCCTACAAAATTCGCCTCTGAGGCGTTGGAATAGGATCAGGTTCATCAAGATGGCGATCACGCGCCCCGCCTCATTACATGCGCGCGCGCACGCGGTCGCGAGGAAAGCTGCGCCTGCGCCTGTACACGCATCCTAACTAATTGAAAGTTACTGACTTTTAACTCTGTGGTGTAGTGCTTGCACCATCTTTCTCAGACCTAGAGGTCCCAGGTTCAATATCTAGCGGGGGATACATGTTCGTCTACTAGCTACTTTAAGCTTTAGCTTGCCGACTGCTTGCCAAGTGCAAGTTTTATTCGCCATTCGATTACGTTAACGGAAACGAGAATTTGTATGGCAAAATGTTAACTCCTTTCGTATCATCTCATCTCATCATCTCAGCCAAAAAGACGTCCACTGCTGGACAAAGGCCTCCCTCAAGGATAAATCATTTTGAGGGGAATTTGCCATAATCGCCACGCTTGGCAGGCGGGTTGGCGATCGCAGTAAGGTGAGAATAATCACAGAGAGACGCTGCTGCCCAGCCTCTGGAATGGTCCCATAGTCGCCTTCTACGACACCCACGGGAAGAGATGGGGTGGTGCAATTCTTTACCCCCGGCACCACACCACCTTTCGTATGCCGCCAGTATATAGACGCTGCTTCAATGCCATACTAATTTTCGTTTTCGTAAACGTTATCGAAATTCGAATGAATACGAATAGTTAACAAATCTCACACTGGGCACCCCGACTGCTTGTTTGATTGTTTTGTTGGTAATATTATATTTTACGTTCACCCTGTAAATTATACTTTGACCACAAAAGTGCGGTTCGAGAAACAATATAGTTGTATACTCATATTTTATATGTAATCAATAGTAATGGTAAGCATTTTTTTCTATACTATTATCATCAGCGTATAAGGGTTCACTGCTGGGCTTCTAAGAATGGAAAGAAGGCTTTTTCTTGGAAATATTTGTAGTTTATTGTTATTTATTTTAGAGCATGGAACTGTTTTATGGCGTATTTTATTTATTATACAACATTGAAGCTCGCTCAGCCCGATATCCGGGGTTTTGAGTTCAATTTCCAGATAGGCCTCTTATAACCACCGGTTTAGACCCAGAGGTCCCGGGTTCGATTCCCAGCGGGGAGTACATGTTTGTGTTTGGTTTGGTTGGTGGTAGGACTTTTGTCCGTCTGACTAGCTACCACCATCTTATCTAAACATGTCGCCATAACATCAATGTTTGTAGCATTGTTGTGTTCCGGCAGCTAGAGATAAGATAGCCAGTGCCTCACTAGTTGAGGATCCCGGGTGGAGTGCGCTTCCACCAATTGGCCTTATCATCACTTAACATCAGGTGAGATCAAGGCACTATGCTTACCCGTAAATATTTAAAAAAAAAATAGGCCAGGCCAAAGTGTTTCGATATAGACCTACCCCGACGCGGACAAGATCTCCCGCCCAGAGTAGACTTACGAAACGATGGCATAGTGACATTCATAAGAGCTACTTGTAGCCTAAACTGAACAAATGATTTTGAATTTTGAATTGAATTTTGAATTTTTGCGGTATAGATTTTTCGATACCATACATCTGTTTTGTGAACACCAATCCTGCATTTGGCAAGGGCGGTGATTAAGGCAATACCCATCAATTGTGGCTATAACTTGATTACACACTAAAGAGTTAAAGACCCTAGTACCATCTCTTCTCTGCCACAGGGATGGCTATAGACTACGTACGGCAAGCAAAGAGTTGTGTCGCTCTCCCTAGAATTGTCTATGTACATGTATCCCGTGGGAGGGTGAAAGCGGTAACGTCACCCGAAAGTGATGACGTCACTATGACTCATTGCCGCCAAGCCGATCCCATGTGACCTTGCGCACCCCTTCCGCGAGCCTTCGATATGATTGGTGGCACGAAACGCCACTACCACAGATTAGTTAATAGTAGGCTGATGGGAATATTGGGTGAGGCGGTAATATAATATTTTTGTTGCGTTCTCTTATTGCATTTCAAAGATAGTGCTAAATAAATCATTAAGAAGTCAATACGTGTGTCGTTGCACTCCATACCTTCTTTTCGAATATGAACCTTATTACTAGTAACCCTACACATGCATTACGCTTCCTTTGCCATCACCGTGACTTGCTATCAGATTTCCAGAACACATACAATACAACACATGCTCTCAAAGTCAAAATCTTTTATTCAAATCAACCTACGAAAAGTGTTTTTGAATCGTGTAAACATTTTTTTACCTACTACCCATTCAGGACGTCTATTTTTTAGCTGTGGAGAAGAATGGGCGCAAGAAACTCCACAGCTTTAGTAGAAGTAACGACATTAAAAAAAAAGTTAATATGTCATTACCAAATCGTACAATATTTACAATTAAAAACTTTCAAGAGCCCGCTAATACAAATAATGCAAATAATCACACGTCCTTCTCCCCAAAAGGGGTTCCTAGACAGAGCATCGAAATTACCAATTTTGAGTAAACTCGCCGTTAGTTTTTTTTATATATATATATATTAGCGGGTAAGCACAGTGCCTTGATCTCACCTGATGTTAAGTGATGATAAGGCCAATGTTGGAAGCGCACTTCACCCGGGATCCTCAACTACTGAGGCACTGGCTATCTTATCTCTGGCTGCCGGAACACAACAAAGCTACAAACATTGATATGTTATGGCGACATATTTAGATAAGATGGTGGTAGCTCGCCAGGCGGACAAACAAGCCCACCACCAACCAAACCGAGTGTACATGTACCCCCCGCTGGGAATCGAACCCCGGGACCTCTGGGTCTAAACTGGTGGTCTTAGCCACTAGACCACAGAGGCGGTTACGTTAGTGATCTCAACGCCTTTAGCATAATCAAAGTAAGGCACTGAGGTGGAATAGATAACATCAGCAATGGGTTGCAGCATCTTGGAACCCTTGTCGGCTCTTACGACATGCACGGGGAGTTAGGCAGTTGATACATTCTTTTCACGTCCCACACCATCATGGGATAAATAATAGTGTACTTACATAGAACCTTATTGTCTCCCTAAAGTTGGTGAACCGAAATAGCGCAATGCGGTATGCTATAGCTGTCCCGTTCCCCCGCTGACCTATATAGGTCACGGTAAGACCCGGCTCGCGCTTAGGACAGTGAAAATATTTCGGAAATGTCAAATAGGGTAATTGATAGTTCAAATGTAGGGGTATTGAGAATAGGCAACGTATTGTGAAATGTTTTATTAATACCTATATTTCCCAAATTAATTCACAAAAGTGCTGTGGCCTCGATTCTTTTATTTCATCATCACCATCATGAGAAGTTCATTTGATGTCCTCACTGTTGGAGACGAGCCTTCCCTATGGATGGATAGGGAGAACGGGCCATAAACCACCACGCGGGCCCAGTGCGGTGCGGTGGTTGTTAACGACTGCATGCAGCCTGGACTGCTGTGTCATCACACTTAATGTTAGGTAAGATGAAGGCAGAATATCACTACATAGTATAAACAAAGTCGCACCCCGCTGTCTGTCTGTCTGTCTCTATGTATAACGGTTTTGATGCGGTTTTTTTAATAGATAGAGTGATTCAAGAGGAAGGTTTATATGTATAAAACATGCATATAATTGGACCCGGTAGGAGGCGCTGCGCTGTCATAGGGTTCTATAAGATACGGCTGCTGTTCACTCAAGCGGACGAAGTCGCGAGCGGGCCGCTAGTTTTAAATAAAATAGAAAATTACAGAATCAGGCCGCTGACACACGATTATAATCGGGGCCTGTTCAATTATGTCGTTGGTAAGATGGGCTAAAAAATGTTCTGCTTATTTTGCTACTGATAAAGAAATACTTTAAAAAAAAGTTGTAAAAGTGTGGTAAATTAAATAGACTGAAATAGAAACAAAAACGATCTCAGGAGCTAATACCTACAACAGTAAAAACGTGACTAGTCACTACAACAAGAAAATAAAAAAAGGGTTGGCTACGAAAGAGTTAGTAACAGTTAGGATAGATAATAAATATGTGCGTTATAAATACTGACTTTCTACTTTTTTATTGGCATGGTAATCAAATATCAAGTGCCATAAAGTTTTGTATCTTCGTCGTAAACAATAAATGAATGAAACTCGACATCGCTTCGTAGGTATTTGTTGTTTGTATTGTAACACAATCTTACCTTTAAAAAGTTTGAACATGTAAACTCCGTCGAATCTACATACTAACTATTATGTATGTATGTATGACAAGATTGTGTGGCCATCTTACTCTGCTCGTCTGCACATGTTTCACATTGCATTAAGTAGTTACACTTTTGTATAAAACCCTAGTTTAAAAGAGTAGCTGCTAAGTTTCTTGCTGGAGTCTTCGTAGCAAAATCGACCTTACGAACCAGCAGTAGAATAGCATTAAATATATACTATTGTTTATTGAATTAGGTATATATTTTAAGTATTATTGTGTGTACTTATAATATTTTTTATGCATAATGTATTTTTTGTTTTTTCTTTTAAGTAACTAGGTGCATGACGTTCATAAGTGCATATTTATAAAATACAGTTAAAAAATTAAATGCCTACCCGATCTAGCCAGCCCCCCAACCGCCTAACACTCTCGCTTTCGATCGCTTTGAAAGCGAGACCCTCGCTTCGCTTTCTAATATAATATCGAAATATAATATCGAATAATATCGAAAGCTATAGCCTATAGCTTTCGATATTGCTTTCATATTGCTTTCGAAATGACAAGATGACGCCTCATCCTCGCCTCGCCTTCAAAACGATCGAAAGCGAGAGCGTTAGGCGGTCGACCCCCAGGAATCGAACCTGGGTCTTCCGTAATCCGGGCGACTGCACTGGCCATTATGCTACCGGGAAGGCTGACGTAAGCACTGATTTTTTTCACTGCTTTTTGATCTTTGACTGCTTTATCGTTATGACACTAGACCACAGAGGCGGTTAATGACGCCTTTGAATGCACAGTCATAAGATGCTTGTTTGCACCCTAACTTTCGTCTTGTAAATAGTATCCAGCCAGATTTGATTAAGGGCACACAAAACTTCCCCCATTCCGGGAATAGGGTAGGGTCTGGATGTGGCGACTGCAGGACGCGACGGCTAGACAGACATTGGTGACGTCATCGTCGGCCATCTTGCTCATCCCGGAACTAGTGGGGGAGGGATGGGGTGGAATTAATCATTATTGCTTTCTTTACCAAGAAAAGGGTGCTGGTTTTGTCGTCATCTCACCAGGGGGTCGACCGCCTAACTCTCTCGCTTTCGATCGCTTTGAAGGCGAGGCGAGGAGGAGGCGTCATCTTGTCATTTCGAAAGCAATACGAAAGCAATATCGAAAGCTATAAACTATAGCTTTCGATATTATTCGATATTATATTTCGATATTATATTAGAAAGCGAGGCGAGGGCCTCGCCTTCAAAGAAATCGAAAGCGAGAGTGTTAGGCGGTTGGGGGGCAGGGATTTTGCCATCACACTATTATTATAAATGCGAAAGTTTGTGTGTATGTGTGTATATTTGTTGCTTCTTCACGCTGCAAATCGGCATACAAATAGTTTATAACCTGAATTAACATATAGGATACTTTTTATCCCGATATTCCCACGGGAACGGGAACCACGCGGGTAAAACTGCGGGCGGCCGCTAGTGAGCTCATAAAAGCAGTGTTGATGCGGTTGAAAACGCAACCGAGACGCGTAAAGCAGCGTCTTTTATACGTCCTTGAGAAACCGTTTGAGTTAAAGCTCGCAAAGTTAGTTTTATACGTAGTTTGTTCTAAAGATTAATAATTGTAATGTATGTAATGCAATTTTAATTTGTTACCTAATTGTATAAATGTGTAAAGTTAATTAGTTTTTATATTAGTAGATAAGTTAATAATATTATGTTATTGATGTAAGGTTAAATGTAAGCAACTATCGCATTGGATTAGGCTGTAAGAATAGTTGGGTATTGAAATTAAATAAATAAAGTTTCTCGCCGCCCCATAAAATAACCGGTGACGCTATAAATAAGGGTTTGATAAAGTTACCAAATTCCAACTATAATTCACGTTGTAATGACGAAGAAGCGAAAAAACTGACCTATATACTTTTTTTGTATTATTTTTATATGGCGGTTTTTTACGAAGAAATTTAGTAATTTATACAAAAAAAGTGTTACCATAAAAACGTAAAAATTAGAACAGCATTTGAAAAATGCAAAAAGGTTGCTCACACTATAATTCACGTTGTAATGACGAAGAAGCGAAAAAACTGACCTATATACTTTTTTTTTGTATTATTTTTATATGGCGTTTTTTTAACGAAGAAATTTAGTAATTTATACAAAAAAAGTGTTACCATAAAAACGTGAAAATTAGGACAACATTTGAAAAATGCAAAAAGGTTGCGCCCAACGTGGGGCTCGAACCCACGACCCTGAGATTAAGAGTCTCATGCTCTACCGACTGAGCTAGCCGGGCTTGTGTTGGTGATGGCGAATTTTACGTAGCTTTTCTTAGCACGCTTTTATTATTAAAAACAAATGTGTTTTTGTTCATCGCTTTCCACCGGCATCTATTTTTAGATAGTTTTCAAGGTGATAGGAATAAAGTTATTTGACTCTTAAAATCTTAAAATCTAGACTAGTTTTATATTAATTTACATGCACTTAATTTGTTTTTGTTACAGGTAAACTTGTACAATGAATCATCGCTGTTATAGTGAGTCAAGTAAACGTAATTACAATGAAATTGCACAGTCATCAAAATGAACAAAACGATGACACATTTATATGATTATTTATTAGTAGTATTCATTTGGATAAAGGGTGATAAAGGGTCTCTCTAGTTTTTTGTTAGAGCTCTTCTCGGTTAAACCATTACTAAAATTAGAACTTGTGCTTTTAGATTCAGAAGGTAGGTAGGTACCTACCTAGTGTAGTTTTATTTGGGAATATCAGTAATTTTGACGTTAATACGTGCCTGTGAAGCTTAATTTGAATAAATGATTTGACTTCGAAGCTTAATGTTTATTATATAAAATATGCTGTAATTATTGAGATATAAAGTTTGTTTTTGTAATGAAACGGTTTTTATGACGTCGAGAGTTGCATCGTTCAATTCGATGGTGACTGTACCTACCTAATTATTAACCGTTTACCGAATTGCGATTGCTGTAATTGGGCAACGTGGTCAATAAAAGTTGATTCGTACGCCTGTCGCATATTTCATTACCCATGACAGTTTTAAAATTCTGAAAACAATGTTGCCAGTGCCATTGAATATTTTCCCCGAAAAAATGTCAAACCGGATTTTCGCCGATGACATTAAATTCGTTCTCACATAGCTTTTTTTCTCTTTACCCGCTGCGCTGTGCGGTTGTATCGGACGCTCCAGCTAGAAGTTTAAAATTTTAAATTAAGAACGCGTGCTTCCCGCCAAGTTCATTGTCGCTTCCGTTAGCTGTCAAATAGGTATCACACGGCGGCTATATGGGAATACTGTGTATTGATTGATTGCGATTGTGATAAATGAATTTTAATGGTGGAATTTTCAATTCATCATAAGTCTTATGTCGATATCGTGCGTGCGTACACTTGTGTGCTTAAGACTTTTGATGATAATTTGAATCAACCATTATGAAGTACAGTTGCCAATTCAATCACTACTATTGATGAGTATTGATCACAGACATTGATTGTCTTAGTTATTTTAAGTGTTTGCGCTGTACGCTTACCTTTATAAATAAGTGAATAATCACCATTCTTGTAGGATGCTGTTTAATGATCACAAACCCAGGCAATGCATCGCAAAATCCCAAACATTTTTCTCATCTAGGTAAGAATTTAAACCATAGGAATTCCATATCGGGACAAGCGTTTTGCCGCTCACCCTCTGAGGCGCAAAGTATACGGAGTATTTTACAGCTTAAAATAGACGTCCTGAATGGGTAGTAAGTAAAAAATGAATGGACGATTCAAAAGCACTTTTCTTAAGTTTATTTGACTAAAAAAAAATGACCTATTAAAAGGAAAAAAAAAAAAATCTCCTTCGAAAAAAATTAAGTCTATATTTACACTAAGCAATAAAATAAGAATAAAAAAAATGTCCTTCTTGCTTCGGAAGGTATATAGGCTGATGATAATAATTAAACTTATAAATAGAATGGTCTATCAATCTATATGATACGTGCTACATAAAACAGGTATCTTTAGCATCATAAATATTGTTTACAGAATTAGGTATTCATTTAATTTGCATAATTGCTATTTTATGTCCAAATGGTTTCCACTGTTCACTGTTACGTGAATGTCGTGCAAATAAGAAATGTCTAGTAGACAATGTGCAAAAATCTTTAATCAAAGTTTTATGGTATAATGGTTAATGTTATGGAACTTAAATATACATATATAAATGATAGGTTTTATAGGCATTATTATTATTATCTCTTTTATTTATTTTCTTTCTTAAAACTAGATTTTTACAATATTTTAATATAAAAACAATAAAACATTATATTATTATTTATTGTCTTATAAAATCATTATTAACTTACATTAGGTTAACACAAAACCATAACCAAACAAAACCTTTATACCCGAAGTATACGAACAATATATGTCCGCTAATCTCCATAATAAAACTGATTAAAGCGGAACGCGAAAATTTTTAGTGTTAGAAAAAAAACTTTTTATTTTAATCGTAGGAGGCTGCATTGCAAATGTCACTTAGAGTTGCTTAAAATAAGAATAAAATAGTGTATAGGTAATTTTTTTTTCTTTTTTTTTTTGCCTTATGGAGTTTTATTTTGACCCAGGGGAAAAATCTGCTCTCAGATTCTACCTTGCGGTAGATTCGGGGTTAGCCTTGTCTTTATAAAAGCTTAAGACCGACTCGGTAAACAACCCCTGGGGATTGCCTTTAGCCTGGAGAGCTGTGGAGAGCCTCCTAGTGGAGTTCCAAGTTAGCTTTTTATAGGCCACCCTGTTCTTACGTGTCATTGCCTTTCAATCTCATTCCATCCAGGTACTTAAGGTTCAATATATGGTAACAACATTTCTATGTTCATCACCAGCAATCGCCTTCCAAAGGGTTAAGTAAAAAATTATCAGCAGCCGCAGCAGTATCATGTCACGTTATTTTTAAATCTGAAACCGTAGATAAGATTACCAAAATTGACATCAAAATAAAAGAACATGACTAGCCTGGAAAAAGTATCAGGTTGTAGAATTAAATAGGTATCTTATAGTCGTTGAAATTAGGCTCCCTTTCGAATGTGACACCTTTACCAAGATCACTTTACCGCTATAGGCCAAAGATTGACCATACGACCTGCGCACAGGCAGAAATGACAAGTCTTTTAATTTTAAAACCTCCTTATGTTAAATTGTACTTTTTTACCACTTGTATAAAGTCTACTTTCAAATGGTAATTTTGTTATTAGCGTACAAGTAGATAGGTGAAAGTGTCAATTGTGATCTTTCCGTTCATCACGTTAGAGGTGCATTTCAAGTGGCACGTTACCGAATTACAATTGCTTAGGGTAACGGTCAAGTACCCTATTAACGTGGGAAAAAAGCAGGTCTTTGTTGTAGAGAAGAGGTGCTAAATAAATTATTTGCGCTAATAATTATAATTGTCTACCAATAGAATTCTTTTGAAAAACTTTTTAAAGACATCGCCTTAAATAGTCTGTTATGTTAAAAAATTACGCGAGCGGGATTCGAACCGGCAACTTCTGACAATCCGGGTCAGGTGGTTTACCAATTAAGCTATTGTGGCTGTCTCTAACCCTAGCAAACTTTCCACACTATCTAATCTTACTTTGGAAGCCAAAGTGAGCCTTATTCAATGTCATCAACTACTTCTGCGTAAAAATAAACATAATTGAGGTAGTAATAGTCATAGTAGGTAGGCCTACTGTCATTACCAGTTCATTGTATGTCCCACTGCTGGGGCACGAGCCCTTCCTTCCCTATAGATGGAACCACAGAGAGAACGCACCTTAGACTACCACGCGGGCCCAGTGCGGTGCGGTGGCTGTTGACAACTGCATGTTAATGCAGCCGAGACCATCAGCTTTATAGTTATTACTATATCACTTGCGAAATTATGCCAATCTCTCTCTACAGTAACTGTCTTAATTATCATTTCTTTTGTTCGGTCAACCTAGCAATGACCACTTTCGTTAGCTAGTTAGGTACTGGGTAACATTAAGAATAAGAACTAAAATAAATTAGTACAATAAGAACTATTTAAAGAAAACGCTACGCTGTTGGTTTGAATAAATTATAAAACATTTTTTGCCCACATGTCTCGATGAATTCTAGAAACATGGCCATTTTAACTGTCAACAATTGTAGTGTTTGTGTATTAACAATTTTGTTTTTTGTTAGTTAAAATTAGAAAAGCTTTTTTTTTTTTTTGAGAGAGTTTGCTGATTGCCTCAGACGGCATTTTCAGCTTCACCGGGCTTTTTTGGGGGCGGCGAGGAACGTAAAGGGTCCCTCAAGCCGTGTGCAACGAATCACCTTTGGAGGTTTTCTAGAGGGAACGGCATCGCGCACTAGTGCGCGTCCCCGTGCCCTACTAGATTCTCCGAAGGGTTCGGATCGGATCGGGGGGCGGAACCACCCGAGGGCGCCTCTAAAGGCTCGGACCTCGGCTCGGGTAGACCGGGCCGTGGAGGAGGAGAGAAGCGCCCAGGTACATGTCTGTACCTGGTATAGAGCGCGTGTGAACCGGTTCTTCGTACCCTTGTTCTACGAGTACGGTGTCTTGGACCTAAGCTAGTGTGCATGTTTGGTGTATTCTGTAAATGTGTAGTGACATTTAGAGGATCGGGCGGGAATTAGTAAAGCACTCCACTGAACCAGGTCAAATGACTTACACTTAATCTGCTGAAAACGAGTTTTTAGAACTGACACTAAAAACTGAACCTATTAGCTAGAGACACCAAGCTTTATGCGTATAGAGGATTAATCTGTATTTTTTTTTATTTGGGAGCTTTGGTCCATTGAAGTCACAGAGGCTATATGGTCTGTGATTGAAGTCTATTAAAGACAAGTTTGCATAAACCGAAATCAATCCGATGAGATTGTTAAACATAAACTTTTGTGTGTAATGTTAGGGCATCATTTATAGAGACTAGGTCGATGATCAAATGTTTTTTATTATTTACAACCAACTTATCTGCGATACAGCTGGACAGTATGAGTTCTTGTTTGAAAATTACTTTTTCCAATATTGTTTTCAAAAGTTCACGCGAACACACATTATAGTTACTAAGGATATAAAGAGTGTATTAACTTAAGGTTTTGAAACGAACAAAGTAAGTGTTCGGCTTAACAGTAATTAGTATATAACCTATACACTGTCCCACAGCTGAAGTCAAGTCATTACTTCAATTGATGGGTATTGACTTATTCACCACGCTTACTTGTCAAATGCGGGTTGGTTATCATAACAAACCCAGCCTATCCCTCTAAAAGTCTGAATCACACTTTGAAGACCTCTGAATATTGGGCAGAGCATTTTGCCGCTGTGCCACCGAAGAGTTAGGTCACAACTCGCAGCTTAATAGATATATAGATAGATAAACACTTTATTGTTTACCCTATTACAGGTAACAAATAACAGAAAATTTAAATTTAAAAGTAGTCAAAGGATTTTTTCCAGCCAACCTTTGTGACATAGGAGAAATAAGAAGTCAATGAGAGGTAGTGTACCAGCAACTAGTATATTTAAAAATTAAAATATATTTATATATTTTATTTTAAATACTTTTTTGCATTATTTTACAAATCTTAAATGTTTGAAAAGGTGTAATTTGTTCGCAATAATATTTACATAAAATTATATGTAAATAATCATAATCTTAAATGTCCCAACTATAGCACTCAAAATAGTGGCTACCGTTAGCCCAAACCCGATCAGTCAGTGTGATATTGGTTAGAAAGCAGACGGGCGACTGGTTCCGGTCGTGCAATGTGAATAGAGGCTCGCTCAGCAGGTCCGCTCTAACTGATCACAGATAATTATAACTGGCAGTCGTCAATGTGGAGTAACTTATATACGAATGGTATTATATTGGAGCTCGATGGCGCAGTGGTTAACGCGCCCGGTCTGCGAGTGCTGAGGTTAAGCAACTTTCGCAAGGCCGGTCATCGAATGGGTGACCAAAAATGTATCATCTCGAGCTCCTCCGTGCTTCGGAAGGCACGTTAAGCCGTTGGTCCCGGCTGCATTAGCAGTCGTTAACAACCACCAATCCGCACTGGGCCCGCGTGGTGGTTCATGGCCCGTTCTCCCTATCCATCCATAGGGAAGGCTCGTGCCTCAGCAGTGGGGACATAAATGAGCTGATGATGATGATTATTTCAGTAGCCAATGGTAGTAGTCAATAGAGTTACTTCAAACCTATTTTACCTGGGCGCCTAGGCGAGTTTGAAGCAGAGAGCGCTGAGTGCCTAATGTGAGTTTTGTTTACTATCCGTATTCATTCGATTACGTTTACGAAAACGAAAATTAGTATGGCATTGAAGCAGCGCCTCCTGGCGACATACGAGAAGAGTTAACATTTTTCCATACGAATTCCAGTGATCAAATGAAAAAACTCTCACTGATGCGATGGTAGGTGACGGTAAATCCATTGTTGGAAGTGATCCTTGATCACTGAGGAACTGGCTATTTTGTCTCTTAATAGTAAAATCACGTTTTTTTAAAATGTTCCAATATTTTTTAACGCAAATTTTGTTGCGAACAAATGTTGAAAAAATTTCGGCGGGCTGGTTGGAACCACGATAGCTCAATTGGAAGAGCACCTGACCCGGAATGTCGGAGGGGTGCAGGTTCGAATCCTGCTCGTGGAATATTTGCAACATTTGTGTTTTTTGTAATTTGTTCACTTTTTATTAAATCTTTACATAAAGAAATCGACAATTTGCGTTTTAACTATAAATAATTAAGAAAGTGTTTCGTTCGCGTTTTTGCTACACTTCAATTTGCAAAGTCACCAAGAACGCAGTGGTTTGTTAGTTTTCTTTATAGCAACACTTTTCCAACTGGACCGAGTGAAATTCTCGTAAAATAACATGTTTCCAACGTAAACCACTTGCCAAGCGTTGCTATGTTAATTGTATTGAGTGTTTCTTCGAAATGAGCAGTTGACAGTGCTGCTTTTTAACGTTATGCGCACGGTGAGTGTACATAGGGGAATTTTGACACTTGTCTGGTTAGTTTATTTACTTTTTAGCTCATGTCAAAACGATGTTTGTATGGATTTTTTTTTTTGGAGATATTCGTGTTTATTCTGCTTTTCCACCAGAGCTGTGTAGGTAAGCGAGTGTAAAAATCCACCAATAGTATTGCATCCTTTTCCTTGCGGTGTAAAATGTAGTAATCCTATTGTTAGATTTTTTCTCGCGCGCCAAATGAGAGATTTAACTTAGAATTTAAGAGTACTGTTGCGTCATAATTATGTAGGTAGTGGACTTGGCGGACTTCGTACCGCATTTCTTTTTTTTTTTTCTTTTTTTTTAATATAGCCTATGTTACTCAGCGCTAATGTAGCATTCAATGGTGAAAGAATTTTTTAAATCGGTCCAGTAGTTTTTGAGTTTATTTGTTGCAAAAAACCCTAAAAATGTAGAAACTAGTTAATATTGGTAACCCAAAATACCTGAACGGGATGTGGTTATCTTGTTACCTGTTTTTTTATTATTATTTGATTGTTGATCGTCGAATGCCCGTTCAGACGAATAACAAAAATCTATAGCAATGCG
Source organism: Eudonia mercurella (assembly GCA_963082485.1). NCBI lineage: Eukaryota > Metazoa > Arthropoda > Insecta > Lepidoptera > Crambidae > Eudonia > Eudonia mercurella. Next base: position 7,707,711 of record OY720052.1, on the reverse strand, counting down.
CGAATGTGCACGCTTACCTTCCGCGCATTGTCGCGTGCGATCCGTTAGAAACGCGCGATTACTAAGAACACACTCTTACCGGTCTCGTGTACCATAACACCTCTAATGCGATGCACTAAGACTGAAATTTGCATGTTTTACTCTCGATCGAGTGTATTGCTATGTTGTTATGAATCCCCCTGTTTGTCGGTTAATACCTACATGCGTGTTACAAATGTCTATAGACGCTCGTGGAGGGTTCGTATTGGCTTTTTGTTGTGTAGTGGAACTTTTTCTTTTACAGGAAGTTTGTTCTTGACCGCTTATAGCCTTTCCAGCATAACTGGGCTTGTTCTTGTTGTTTACCATTTCTTTTATGTTAACGAAAACAAAGATTTTGTGTGGCATTTTGTTTTTTCTACTATTATTAATGCTCTATTATTACATTAAGGGGGTGCCGCGCGGAATTTCGAAAATTTACGTGTTTTTAAGTCACTGATGCTAGGCGCTAAATAGGTCTTATACATTAAAAAGACTAGTGTAGGTTAGCTTGATCCTTGCACAAGGTTGTCTTGGAATTTGAAACTAATACCCGGAAACTGCATGAACAATACGTAAAAGTAATGATATCTAAATACTTATTTCTTTAGAAACTTTGTAAATATAGCACATGAAACAATAATCCGACATCAAAATGTTTGTATTGATATTCCGCAGGCCACTGTTGTCTTATTTTTCATTTAAAAAATATGAATATGAAAATATTAAGACTTATATTTTTTTTTTACCCAAACGCCTATGATTTTACATAAGTAAACATTGCTCCAATTAAATCACCAGCCTATTCTGTACAGATTTAGTGTGCGTGCGTATTCGTAGTCGTGTGCCGTTGTTGTCACACCATTGCCACGCGTCGCTCGGCGCTCGCTCGCTATCATAAGAAACTTGAAATTCGCAGTTTTGCGTCCCCCTTAATAATAGTCCTGTTAATCCACTTAGTTTGTTGCTTTAGTAAGATATGGGTTCACGTCACGTTAGTAATCTAACGGAGATTTGGAGATTTAACTATGATTTCTCGCATTCAATCCAAGCATCTATCCGTTCCTACTTATGGACGACGACGCCTTTAAAATCCTTTGAAGAAGGCAGTGCCAGGTGACCATTTGTGTTCAGTTTGAAAAGGTATTAGTTGCAGCAAAATTGCAGCGTTAAAAAATACAAATGCACAATTGCTCCGTCAATAGTGGTTGCCATGGGAAAAACTTGAACGCATCGTTCCGCTTGGCAGAGGACCGCAATAGCAAAAACTGTATATCGGATGTAGGAGAAAAAGCCATACAACAATACTGAATTACTTATTCGCTTTTTACATATTAAATGTACATTTCCAGTTTACTTACTCAGTTGTTTGTTACACCTTTGCCCAGCGTTCAGTGAGTGAGAAATTGTAAGTACGGTGGCTACCTGTTTTTTTTTTTGCAAAAAGATCCCGATGTGTCGAGAGGGAAACCTCAGCAGGCCCCACTAAGATAAGATAAAGTAAAATACATACCATTGTTTGTTGGGTAAACGATAGCCTTGTTTTGAGTGGAGACCGCTATTTTTTTTTGAGAGAGTGCTAATTGCCTCAAACGGCATTTTCAGCTTCACCGGGCTTTTTCGGCGGCGAGAAACGGATAAAGGATCCCTCAAGCCGTGTGAAACCAATCACCTTCGGAGGTTTTAGAAAACCTTATATTAGATGGCGTTCCCTCTAGAGAGGGAACGCCATCACGCACGCACTAGAGCGTGTCCCCGTGCCCTACTAGATTCTCCGAAGGGTTCGGATCGGATCGGGGAGCGGAACAACCCGAGGGCGCCTCTAAAGGCTCGGACCCCGGGTTGACCGTGGTGGTGGGGAGAAGCGCCCAGGTACATGTCTTTTTTTTTTTTTTTTTTTCATTCTTCCTCCAACAGTATCGGAGCCTTTATTATTACTACGTTACTTCTCTTTCACTCAAGTTCTATCTTTTATGCCTCTCGTACTTGCATTCCACACATTCATCCATCGCCTTTCATTCCAAGCAGTGGGTGTTCTGCTTTTCCATAATAACACATTTTTTTATTTATGTAGTACCTATTCTATTTCTTATTTGTACTTAGGGTAGTAAATTCTTCAGAACACTGTTTTATTTAATATCACCCAGGTACATGTCTGTACCTGGTATATAGCGCGTGTAAACCGGGTCGTCGTACCCTTGTTCTACGAGTACGGTGTCTTGGGCCTAAACTAGTGTCATGTTTAGTGTATTCGGTAAATGTGTGGTGGCACTTAGAGGATCGGGCGAGGGGTGGAGACCGCGTATCGTGTATGGCATACGTAATGTAGGACACCTTCGAACGAGGTGGAGCGAGTGAATTCAGTTTTAACCCACTTGGAAAGCAAGTAGAGCACTGACTATTCTAATTGTAATCTAACGTACAGACGGCTATCCAAAACTGTCAAGTTTCTTCAAATTATGTTCAACCATTATGCTGTATATAGCATTTATTTGTAAGGGTATATGATACATCATCATCATCATCATCAGCTCATTAATGTCCCCACTGCTGGGGCACGAGCCTTCCCTATGGATGGATAGGGAGAAGGGGCCATAAACCACCACGCGGGCCCAGTGCGGGTTGGTGGTTGTTAACGACTGCTAATGCAGCCGGGACCCACGGCTTAACGTGCCTTCCGAAGCACGGAGGAGCTCGAGATGATTTTTTGGTGTTTCTCAAAAAGATACATATTTTGTTTTGTTTTTTCGATATCGCATCTTTTCTATGGAGATTTAGAGGCAGGCTTTTGTCCAGCGGTGGAGGTCTTTTGGCTGAGATGTTGATAATGATGATCTTTTCTCTTCGTATCTTTTAAAACCATTTTTATATCGATAACATGACAGTATAGTAAATAGCCCCACGAGCCTCAAGAATGTGTGCGTCCGTGCGCCTACAAACAGACTGTTCATACTCGTACCAAAGTTTTGTGAGATGCAAATCATTGAGAAAGTGGAGCACTTAAATAACATTACGAGATCGGATGATGGGTTAGTAAGTAACTCTAATAGACTCACCGCATATAATGAGTAGGTAGGTGGATCTATGGATTACGTATTTCTACGCCGGCCGGTCGGTGTTAGCGTTTTTCGTGACTTTTCTACGATGAAATTAAGTTAAGATAGAGGTACTGTTTTTTCTTAATGGTACTGACTGACCTTCAACCTTTCAACCAAATTGTAATGTCTTTGTATGTTAATTATTTAAAAAGTTAAAGAAAATAAATGCTTGCTTAGTTTCATGCCAGCTCTGAATAGAGCCGCTGAGCCGCCTTCAACCGAATGGTTGAAGCATGTTGAAGGCTCTCCCAACATCTGAACTGATGTTAGATTCAGCAGATTTAGTAGAATTTCACTTGAATAGATCCAATACGACAAGTGGCATGGAAGTCCCACCAAGCAACCCGAGCGTCCATAGCGTTTAGAGCGCCCCCGGGCTGTTCCGCGCTCGATTGCGAATATTGCGATCAGAACAACTCGGAGAATGTAGTAGGGTGTTGTGTTGTGTATGTTTGCGTGATGCCATCTCCTCTAGAAACCCTCTCAGGATGTTCGATCACTACGACTTGAGATTAGGTTTTTTTTGCCCCTATAATCCGGTTACGCTGTGAATGCCAAAACAGTCCATACAATGAGTGGCATGGAAGTAGCAAGCGATGTGTTATTATCTATGTTACACACAAAATAAATAGACAGCAAAAGGTAAGCTTCATACATCGCGCTCAAGCAACGTATGGGTACATATTGGCTCACCTATAGTTTTTTACCCGAAATAGTTATTCCTACCGATTTGTAATCCGAATGATCACTCTTCCTAAAATATTTCTTCCTAAAGTTTTTATTCATACAATTTGTAGTACTACAGACGATGTTCATAACAATCATGTTTCCGAAAATTGTAATTAATAATATCACTAATGTAAATATATTTAAACTCCTACTGTTGCTTTTCATAACGCTTTTATCCCTAAACATAATTTCCATTGTAAAGTGATGTACAAGTATATTCATGTGAGAAGCGCCCTAAAGTCGCTTCTGGCACTCGCCGGCCGCTGCCGCGACACGCTCGCTTCGCTCGCTCGGCTCGTGCGCTGTGTTTGTGTCAACCTAACTCGCTCGTCGCTTCGCTCCTCGCTAACTAACCTAAGCATTTATTTTAAAGTCGCTTCAAATAAAAAAGATATGATTTTGAATAATAGTATAAAAGACGGTTATGTTGAGAAAATATAGGAAAACAAATAATAGTATAATAGATGTTTATTGCTACTGACATTATTAAGTTGAATGATTATGAACGGAATTATGAACATTAGAAAGAAAGTATATAGGAAAAACAATCATGTTAGGATGAAAAATGTTAGGAAGAAGTTTATGCTTGAGCCCAGTATGTATTAAGCTCACCTTCTGGGCTCTATTTATTTTGTGGTTAATGATGAATCGCACGTATCCGCTTTTTGCTGGCCCACTAATAACATATTGGTTTTAAACTATAGTGCATGGAGAGAACAGTATATCAATATTGCCCACGTGTAACAGTGTACGATAGGAAGTGTTTATGGTTCATTCAACATTCGATTACGACAACGAAAACGTTTATTTCATAGTTATTAGTAAAACATTAATTACTTTTGATGGTCTGTGGAAAAACTATGTATTCTACAAGCTATCTAATGTTGAGCAATTAGCAACTGTTAGACTAGTGTCAGTGAAGGATTCGTTTAGACAAAAAATATTTTGGTAATTAATGATTTTTTGGACCCTCGGTAACTCAGCGGTCAGAGCATTAGACCGGTTTTATAAAGGCCGTGGGTTCGATTCCCACTCGAGCTTCCTGAGACTGGTTGTTTTTTATCTTGTAATTTCTCAAAGTTGTATAACTCACATTAGTTCTATAACTTTGGGATATAACTATGGTTCAGGATGGTGTGCAGAATACGTGGTTCAGAGGTTGTCTATGTTTTACAAATCACCATGTATAACAGAAAATACAGAAAGACAACAAAAACATGGCAACAATCCCGTTAATAATGACTATTGCTATAATTAAGTAGATCTGTTAACTGTGTCGTAACTTTAAGCCGTCCCCCACCCACGATGACTTGTCTTCTTGGATGACAGTTACTGAACTACCGTTTGCTCCATTCAACTGTGGCGGATGGCACAAAATGAATAGGTACAGAAGGGTGACTGCGGCAGTTACCGACTTTAATTACCTATGGTCGGTCGGGCTTAACTTTACAATTTGTAGTGATTTGTAAGGTAAAAATTAAAACAAAACTCACTTCTATAATTTTATTGTCGCATTTAAACAATTAATAGGCAGCAGTTTTTATATAAACGTCGTCGACTCATTGTAACAAAATGCGCGTGGTGGCCTAAACAGCAGGCCTTCGTAGTTGAGGAGTCCGGGTGAAATGCTCTTCCATCTTCAGCCTTATCATCACCTATCATTAGCTGAAATGAAGGCCCAGTGCTTACCGGTAAAGAAAATAAAAACTTTAAACGCGTGACTGTCGTTCTTTCCGAGTATAGCCGAGATCTTCGAATCACCTTCGGAGTTTTTCTGGAGGGAACGGCATTACGCACTAGTGCGTGTCCTTGTGCTCTACTACATTCTCCGAGGGGTTCGGAACGTATCGGGGAGCGAAACAATCCGAGGGCGCCTCTAAAGGCTCTGAGCCCGGCTCGGCTTAACCGGGCCGTGGTGGTGGGGTGAAGCGCCCAGGTACATTTCTGTACCTGGTATAGAGCACGTGGGAACCGGCTCGTCGTGCCCTTGTTCTACAAGTACGGTGTCTTTGGCCTAAACTAGTGTAGTGTAGTGTATTCTGTAAATGTGTAGTAGATTTTGGAGGATCGGGCGGGAAGCCGAGATCACCTCACGAATGCGTATATGCCTAGGTGCGCCTGCATCGCTTGCTTGTATGGAGTCGCCCTTCTGTATCTATTTATTTGTGCGGCTAGAGTTTAGCTAGTCAAGTCGCGCGTCGCTGCTCGCGCGCTTTTTAGGTTACAATCGTTGTACGTTTTTGCCATTACGGCTACTGGATAATTGGCGTTGATTATTGGGTACAAAACATCAGAGTGCCTTGTGCGGATCATATTTACCATTAAATCACGTTAACGGAAACGAGAAATAAAATATCTGCTTAAGATATTTGTCGTTACTATTATTATATAAAAATATTTGATTGGTTTGGTTGATTTAACAATATTAACAATTATTTTAATTAGATCTATACAAAATACCTATATGTTACATGTACAAATGCTAATTAGTGATGGAAAGTGCCATTCCACGATACGATCACTGAGAACGCTGTAAAAGAAAGGGATAATAGAAATGCCCTTGTTGAGATTATTGCCGGTTCGTCTCAGTACAAGGTCTCCCGCCCTGGTAGACTTATGTACCGATGGCGTTCGTGTCATTCACAGTAGCTCAATGGTGAATTTGTAACTTATAATTAATAAAGAGTTTTGAATTCAAATATCTATATGGGTAATTACGAGCATTGTAATAAATAATTCGAGGTTAATTAACTAGGTTGCGAATAGTTGCCATTGCAACATAATTTTTTCCCATATGCAATTTGAGAATGACAACACTTAATTGTTCCATCCAGTTGGGTAAAATTGCGTATCTCCGTAGATCTCCATGCAATGTTGACAGAGGCTGCAGAGGCTGTGTGATAGATAATTAATAAGGTTGCACGGACAATGAGGTTGTATCACCTTTACAGCTACTTGTATCTTAGACATCATCGCATGATATCGTGGGAATTTAGGAAATTTCGGCCTCTGTGCAAAAGGGCAGTTTTATGTATGGTTTGAGGTAGATAAATCAGTCAGTGAATGTTGTAAGTTAATTACAAAAAAACTTTTTACAATTACTTTAAATACTTTCACCTCCTTTCTTGGGTTTTATGCAGACCGAAGGTTTTTTAGAAACTGCAAAATATTTAGCGGCAATAAACTTTCATACCTTAAGTGGATAATTGATTTATAATTGATCATACTGCTAACTTTGTTAGTCACATCATTCGCCGTTGCCCGATACCCGTATCTTAGGTACCTTTAATATTAAAAATCTGATTGTACTAAATGGACGCTTATCTTATTAAAGAGCGGTAATCAACATTTTGTTGATTTATGATCAACATTATCTTAAAATGTTATTAACAATTATTATCAAATAATTGTTAACGCAAATTTTTTTTTGCGAACAAATTACAAAAACACAAATGTTGAAAAAACCCTGCTCGTGGAAATTTTTTCAACATTTGTGTGTTTTTATCTACCTTAAAATTAAAAATACTGTGTTGTAGTGTCACCAGTGTTCGACACTTATAGCCCAGTGTCGTGGACTGTATCTGTATTCAATTGTTGCTGAATCAGTCGATGACTCCTATTTTTAATGATTAGAGGAAAATATCGATCACTAGTTTCTGTTGAATGCTGGTGCTACTACCGTATTTTAACAGCAAAACACTTACCTCGCCACTGTCCCGCCATTAAGTCTTTATTTATTCTGATGAGTAGACAAAACTGATGTCAGCAATTTTCTATTTTCAACAATTTCGAGTCTAAAAAATAAACCTAGAACTGAGCTTCGAGTACTTACTTTAGAATTAGTTGTTGCCATTAGTTCCACCAACTTGTAAGTAAGTATTAAGATAAATGCATTGGAGACTCTATTATTAAATATGTTACCACTGCTATGGTCCAGTGATTAGAACCGGAGGCCCTTTGTTTGTATGATGATTGGATTCCCAGCGCGGGGTGTCCATATTATTTTGGTTCGGTTGAAAGTAGAGCTAATATACATTTACGCGAACAATAGATATAGTTTTATCTTGACCTTTCAAACACAGATAATGTGCCGTTCAAAGAAAATATAAAAAAGTGAAACTGTCTGTATTAGCGATGCCCGTGACGTGACTCATTGATTAGCACTTGTCGCGTTAGACAATGGTGATGTAACGATAGACGGGCAGACACAACAATGGCGGCGTGCGATCGTGTACAAAACCGCGAAGGTTGGACAGTGTGGCGGAGACATAAGGGTACTTTGGCCATAGCCGAGTGCTGGCTAAGTGAATAGCCCGAGTTTTGCTCGGCATTCGATCACGTTAATGAAAATTTAATTCCTCCGTGCCCGCAAAATGCTTAAAAATTGCAATGCATGAAGTTTTCGCTTCACTTATTAATATACAGAGTGTTCCTAAGACAGTTTCTTTGTATATCTTATAGTTTCGAACTTTCTCATACTGTCCCAGTTAAAAAAAAACACTGTGTAATACAAAGTTAACCTCTATTATTCTTACTTTTTTTCCTATATGTAAAAACGTTTGCTGTGACAACTTGTAAGAAAAACAACGCAATAACTTTAGCCATTTTGATTTTCTAACTTCTGTTTGTGCATGTTTTGTAATATGTCCTAAGTAATAAACTCTGACAATCCTATAATAATTAATATATTAATTAACCATGTACTGTTCCTTAAACGTCACAATAAGAGGAACGCAATAAAATTAGGCATTCATATTCTTACAAACCATTCTGCTGCTTGTGTTAGTACCTCAATGATTCATCGAGTTATCTAACAGTAGGTAACTGGAATTAATTAATATGCGGACATCGAAATCGTGTTTGTGCTTTACGTAATCAGTTATGTACTTGTAGTTAATGTGACTGGTAATAGCATCGTTATTGGTTTTGTATCGACTAAGTATATGACTGTGAATTGGTTGGAGTAGTTATTATAGCGTAATATTATTCATAAGTCATTTTTCCTTACTGGGGAGCGATTTAGTACCTTCACCAGCTCATTTTATGTCCCTACCGCTGGGGCAGGAACCTTCCCTATGAATGAAAACACTACCATGCGGGCCCAGTGCGGTGCGGTGGTTGTTAACGACTGCTAATGCAGCCGGTACCAACAGTTTTATGTGCCTTCCAAAGCACGGAAGAGCTCGAGATGATACATTTTTGGTCACCCATCCGATGACCGGTCTTTGCGAAAGTTTCTTAACTTGAAAAATAGCAGACCGAGCTCGTTTACCACTGCGTCATTGAGCCGGTGACAATAGTTCTCGTTCTCACACTTTGTTATCAATTAATAGTGCCTCCTCCCACTCGTATTTTAAGTCACCGGTGCGCTAACTATTCTGACATTGAAGATTCTCGAACGGTCTCGAAGGTATTTAACCTTAATAAACAAATCATAAACAATGGTGTGGTACTGTGGTGTATTGATTGGCACTTTTATTATTTAAAGTTTAAAGAGTTTATTCTCATAAAAGACAAATGCCACTTACATGAGAATAAAAAATAACGTAAACAAAATATTTATTTTAAAAAATTATCACCGAAAACACTCATTTGACAACCTAGTAAATAAAATTCTTGATTGGATAGTTTTGACTTAAAAATACTAAATGAGCTAGCATCTTTTAAATATGCAGGAAGGTTAGTGTAAAGTTGTGTCCCCTCAAAAGTGCTTATTTCGAGATCACCTCATCATCACATAATGTGAGATTCAGAAATTGCACCCCTGATCTTATTTTAGGACTGAGGTGTTTATATACTAATGATAAACTGCCTTTGTGGTCTAGTGTTAAGATTACCAGTCCAAGAATAAAGAGTCATTTCATGTGGTCTGTGGTCGCGCTTGTTTTAAGTTCGCCTGGCTGGCGTGATACTTGGTGGTGATATCACTTTATCTAAGAGTGTTGGTGTAACAACAACGTTAGTAGCATTGTTCCGATTCCAACAAGCCAGTATCTCAGTGGTTGGAGAATCCGGGTGGAGTGCGCTCCCGTCTTTGGCCTCATCTTTATGTACCATCAGTTAAAATGAATGCCAAGTAGATGATAGTGGAAGTGAGAAAATCATTACTAAAACAAGTATAACTAGACGAAAACCTTACAGAGGCAGTAAACACTCGTGTGTGTTTCTCTGATAAGCGAAGCGTACAACTCGATTGTCTTAATTAAACACTAATTAAGTTAACATTACCGGTCCGTAATGTCAACTTGTGATGGCTCCTATGTGTCATACATAATAGCTTTACTACAGGTTGACAAACGCCTGTAACATAATATTAAAATAAAGGGATGAATGTCCTCGACTCCTGGTAACTGTGTTAACTGTGTAGTGTAACGGAGCTATGGGGTTTGAATCACGATTTCTCGCATTTAACTTGACCCGAGCATCTATATAGTGCTAAGTGACTTTTGTTGCTGACTGTACACGCCATGTGACACTGAGGTGACGTCATGCCGTCGCCTTATGCTCGGCAGATGGGATACTTTTTTCTAGACTTGATGCAGGTCTGTAGTCTGTGACATTGCTCAGCGCTTCTGTCGGTATTATGTTTTGATTGACCTTTGAGAGCTACGCTACTCTGTATGTTATTTTTTAAAGTAACGCGATCATCTCAACGAAGGCGGAAAGGCATTCCACCCGAACTCCTCAACTACTAGTCACTAGCTATCTTATCTTGTCTCGCTGTCGGAAACTGAGAACACAACAATGCTATTTACATTGTTGTTATGGCGATATACTGAGATACTATGATGGTAAATAGCCAGGCGCTCTTAAAACAAGTTATGTCAAGTTACTTCATTTCTGTCTTTTCTCTCGCTGTCGTCGAATGCCTATTATTTACAGAGCGAGGTAACATGACCGGAAATGAAAAGCTTGAATTGTGGCTGACCATACTACTGACTGACCAGCTGGAAATTGAACTCAACACTTCTGTATCTGAGAGCAGTAGTCTAACCGCTAGACCGCAGACGCGGTTACAAACATATTACCAGAATTATCGGAATGAAGAGAATTAATGTCTTGCTGGCAACTTTAGATAAATTAGCCCCCTTCGTTTTGCACACTACTTATTACTGTACAGTGCCGCGAATCGCGTCGCGACACACCGTCACGAATCACTGGCTACCAATTGTGTCACCGTGTTTGTTTGTCGATGCGCTAATGCCTGTTGGTAAACATAATTGAGGTAATCGACTGTCTGCTGTTAAACAATGCTCTGCTTTTTGTGATACGAGACCTACTGTACGATTGAATTTGTACGTATGGTATTGAGAGCGATGAGTACATGCGATGAGCTCTTATCTTGTGGAGCTAAGCAGCTTGTCTTGTTTTAATAAAAATTTCTATAATAGTTTGGTTGTCGAAGAGAGTTTCATAATATTTTTTTGGTTAAGTAAAGCAGATTACTTATATCGTTATTTAAAAAACCTTTATATGTTAAATTTAACAATGCCTATTGCGAGTATTATCCACCAGTACCTGGATGACCGAGCTTTGCTCGGTATTTTTTTTACGGATAAAACGACGTTTTCTAAAAATTGAAACCTAGCTAGATCGATTTATCGCTCCCGAAATCCCCTGCATACTAAATTTCATGAAAATCGTTGAAGCCGTTTCCGAGATTCAGATTATATATACATATATACAATAACCCTCCTTCTGACGCAGTCGGGTAAGAATTGCTCGTTTAAAGGTATTAGATTCGATTACGTTAACGAAAACGAATGGCACATGAAACTCGCACTAGGCCCCAAATATAAGTTCATATAAACGCTGAGTACTAACAACTCGTAGGACGAAACAATTATTATTACCACGTTCAGGGTAAAAGTTCCCTGCTGGCAACACCCGCGATCGACCGCTAAGGCGGCGCGGGGAAGGGCTGCGGGGCGGGGCGTCCGCGCTGTCAAATCGAATTAACGTTTTGGCTTACGATTCGCGATAATTTCAATGGAGAAAGCTTTTTACTGAATTGATTTGTCGTTTTTACATAGATTTGTTGACGTTCTTATTACGGCAGAACACGAAGTTATCGATCCACACCGTACAAAACGGTGTATTGTCAGCGAGTGGCGCATGGAATACTCTCGTATCCAGTTCTATTTTTGTTTAGTAGCCCAGTTTTAACGTAAATATTGTGTTTGCTGTCGCAATACCAGTTTGGTTCTTTACTTTGCATTATCCTAGTTAACGGCGACCAATAGACCGTAAAGATATTGCGTTGCTGTTGCTGAAATTCACTGCCGCTGTTGCGATATACCTAGTAAAGTTACCATTTAACTGAGTAGGTAGTGCGAAAAATCAGTGCCAAATATAATTGAGATCGAACTTTAAAATACAATCGCCAAAGTAATTTTCGAAAAAGAAATAGTGTTCTATTTTATATTTGAATTTAGAATTGAAATTGTGGATAGCAAAGAGTTTTTACCCGTGTGTTGTGGACGACTAAATGGCAGATTTTTTTGTGAAATTGCTTTATTTAAGTGTTTTAAAAACATGAGAAGAGTGTTTGGGGTTTGCACCGACGGTTGGATGCTGTGCGGTCACAATGTGAGCTGTAGATGGAACTAGATGTTGTCTGTATGTCATTTGTCTTTTTTTTTAACTCGTACTTACTAAAAACTCTTTGATTAATGTATTGAAACTTTTTGCTTGCATGGTTCATAATTTTGTTTGATTGTTAACATTCTCTTGTTTGATTTAACTATCTGTTAGATGCATGGATGAATGAATACCTATGTATGTCATAAAAAAACAATATCTTGTCATGTTAAGTTTGTTTTCTAAAGTTTACTCAAATACTACACAGTGAAATTAACATTTTTAATGGATCTCCAAACATTTACTTTAATCTGACATCTCTCTTTAAAATGACAGGATTAAGTAATGTTCAAGATGTTAGTTAATCCATAAAAAATGCTTAATTTTAACATGTCAATATAATTAATATTTTACGGATCCACTGCAATAATGATGAAAGTCTAAAATAATTTTAATTTTAAGTGAGTGCGTCATCGGACATAAGCAAATAGAAATTACTGTAGCACCACAAAAGCACCGGTATCCCAACGAGAGATACTATAATGTATTGCATACCTAGTAGCTTTTGGATATAAATCATTATTGCTGTACACCCTTCATATAAATATACCCATTAAATCTTTTAAAAATGTACCCATGCCTGATAATAAATCTCTTCAATATAATTTTACTAGGTCCTGTCTAATTTACTTAGAGCACTCCTTTAGATCATCAAGTTATTTTTTAATTTTAATCAATAAATGTATTCAGGATTTGTATAGCACAGTCCTCTGATAGCTATAATACCTTAAAAGTGTTTGTGTATTATATTAATCTGCAAAATACTGATTAATATATTCAATAACATATTTGAAACAATATTTATTACTGTAAGAGTTTTAAAAAACAGCAGTTTATACTTATTTTTTATTGTATCATCTTTATTGTGTATAAAGACAATCATGTGCATTGTGCATGCATATCATACGGAATTCATAATTAGTTTAAATTTAAGATTCCTATCAATAATATTTTATTTTACATACAAGACATTATGAGCGGCCGCCGGCAGTTTCACCCGCGTGGTTCCTGTTCCCGTGGGAATATCGGGATAAAAAGTATCATATGTATTAATCCAGGTTATAAACTATCTGTCTCTCCATCTGCCGAATTTCATCCAAATCCATCCATCTGTTGCAGTGTGAAGAAGCAACAAATATACACACATACACACAAACTTTCGCATTTAGAATATTAGTTTCATTAAGATATGTTAAGATGTAATATAAAATATTAATCTATCTTATCTTTGAGCATTTGCCATTAGATGTACATGAGCAAGTTTGCTATGTCAGCCCATTGTTCCACCCAGTTATACATATTAATGTGCAGTAATATGACGGAGAGTAGGTTAATGTCTGTCTCTTATACGTAAAATGTTTATGGCCCATAAAATGGTGCATAATAATAAAATATGCAACACTCTTAAGAGATGATGTGTGTTATGTCATGTTTAGTTCCAATAGTGACTGTGTGTGTCTAATTTGGTATAACTTCTGGTTAAAGTTAAAAGGTAAAGCTTATTTTCCTCATCTGATCAATTATACATGTACTAGATTCCCGATGAGTGCTCGAAAAACGGTACGCGACTTTGGGGCCACGGAACCGCAATGACGTTCGTGACGATGACAGTAAATATTAAGTACAAATATTTTGCAACCGTAATTAATCTTTATGTTTAAGATTTAAAGTTCACAGTAAGCTGGAGTTGTTGATGTTATCCAATGTTTTTTCAGATTTTGTTATTCGAAATTTAAATGTGTAGGTATGAGCAAAGAGGACCACTTTCGAGATGCATTTTTGTTCAAATTCAAATTCAAATTCAAAATCATTTATTCAGTTTAGGCTACAAATAGCTCTTATGAATGTCATTATGCCATCGGTTCGTAAGTCTACTCTGGGCGGGAGAACTTGTACTGAGAAGAACCGGCAAGAAACTCAGCAAGTGTCAAGCTCTTTTCTCCCTTACAGCGTCAAAAATATTGGAAAATGCCCTATCATAAAAGGACACTTTCCATCACAAACAAACACAAAAAAAAGGACAATCACAACACCCAAAAATACAAAAAAAATAAATAATAATAATAAGTTTGCAAAAATTACATCAGGTACCTACCAATTTCAATTTTCACAATGTCATACAGTACTAATAAAAGTCAAAAATTTACTAAGAAAACAAAGTTAAAGTATACGAGTACAATAATAATAAAATTAGATAAGTAAGCAAGAGCAGACCTGCCTCCACAGGAGGCACCCGTTCACAAGTATGACATATGAATCAGCCATCGCTTCACTCAACCATATCTTAGGGAATGTAACGACCCGACGCACATGCCACCACCGCAGAGACAATAAAGAGAGCATGCCACACTTCATTTTCCATATCCTTAATCAAGTATATTATTGATGGAAGTTGTACTCGGATATTTAATTAACATACATATTCCCTCATCCTTCTCCCATAAAGGGAAAGACAAACATTGGAATCACAAATTTTTGAGTACACTCACCATTGGTGACTCTAAATCACATTTTTCATAAATAAAGGATACCAAAGTGGAATAGATGACATCAGAGATGGGTTGCTAGCCGATCGCCTGATGTGCAAGTATCTTGGAACCCTTGTCCCTTAGTCGGCTCTTGCAACATTACAGCTGATTTATTATTTTCACATCCCAGACCTTAAGCGATACATATGCTTTCCACGAGTGTAGGTGATAGTTCTATCTAATGTCAAAGTCAGGCTACCAACAAACCATTGGGACGTTATAGAGTTAGTAATCTTAAGAAAATCCAAAAGAAAGAACAAGCTCTGGCTTAGTTTCTTGCGGCTTATTCTCGGTACAAAGTCTCCAAAGGTTTACGAAGCCACGACACAGAAGATTGATTAACCACGACAAAGAATTTGTACATTCAAGAAATGCTGGATTATTGAAAATGAACTAACTACTTTTACGGATCTAATCGCGTTTGTTTTACACATTAATTTAAAATTGCAGGGTCCGTGGTCACAGGGAGACTTGACTTATCCTAGTCTATGGTTACACCACTTAATCACATTAAAAAAAAATATATACTAGTTGACTACATTTAAAAAAAATGCAATCTGCAGAAATTAATGTGGATCTTCAATATATCTCTGTGATACAAGAATGTGGGTGCTTATGACAAATGCATCACCTCTCCCAAGGTGGAATTGGTTAACCCACGTCCATGCAAGATCATACATAAACATAAATCTTTATTATCCTAAATTACTGTTAAATAAAGAACGAGACACTTCAGTCCTTTAGTTTAGAATCTCACCTTTTTAAGTTGTTCAAATTATTCAATTTTATTAGACTCTGTGTTGAGTGGTTTGACACTTGGTTTCATAATCACAGGTGTTGGGAGCTGGGATAATAATAATAATAATAATAAAAAAAATCTTTATTGCAGTAAAATACATGTTTTTACATTAAGTTGATTTGGAGGTCTTCTTTTTGGTATGGAAATACCTGTAACAAAAGACCTCACCATTCCATAGCCAGTATTTTTACTTAAATTATAAGTATTATTTAGGTATATTATTAGGATCAATTTCTATAAAGATCGGGCAAAGTGTCTTTCGGACTTTTTGATGCATAGCCCGGGTTTGTGATCACCAATTTGCATTTGGCAAGTGTGGTGATTAGAATAATGCCCATTAACAATTGAAACAATTACTTGATTTTAAGGATGGAGGCCTTTACCCAGCAGTTGGACAATAAATAGGTTATTTAATATACTTGAGACTCGCACTCAAGTACAGCACATCTTAACAAATAGATCATCTTATATTAACCGCCTCTGTGGTCTAGTGGTTAAGACCACCGGTTTAGACTCAGAGGTCCTGGGTTGGATTCTCAGCGGGGGGTACATGTTTGTTTACTCGGTTTGGTTGGTGGTAGGGCTAGTTTTTCCGCCTGGCTAGCTACCACCATCTTATCTAAATGTCGCCATACCATCAATGTTTGTAGCATTGTTATGTTCCGGCAGCTAGAGATAAGATAGCCAGTGCCTCAGTAGTTGAGGAATCCGGGTGAAGTGCGCTTCCACCTACGGCCTTATCATCACTTAACATCAGGAGAGTTGAAGGCCAAGTCATTAACCGTAAGATGTAGAAAAATAAATAGATATAGTTCTTATTCCATGACCTTATGGTCGTGGATCCCAGTCCAATTTAGATGCTAGGTATCATCATATGTCAAGAGAAATGGACTAACAGCCGAAATTAATAACCTATCCTCAGCAAGAGATAGGCCTGCTAGAGCTTTGTTGCTTAGTTATTTCTGTTATTTATCGGAAAATAACAGCGGTTGCTTGGTAACTAAACTAGGATAGGCCTATCACCTACCAGAGATAGGTTATTAATTTCGCCTGTAAGTTAGTAACAGAATGGTATCCAAGAGATAGCACAAGAAATAGAGGCAGACAAACCAAAAGATTGGAAAATGACTTCGAGAAAATAGCTGGTTTGATATGAACCAGTTTAGCAAGAGACAGGAATACGTGGAAATCTTTAGAGGAGGCCTTTGTCGACAGACAAGCTGTTCCATACAAACATCTAGTTGCCGATCATTTAAATGCAAGTTAGAATTGATTAAATCAATTTAGTTTTCAGTAAATAGGCATGTATTAATTGTAAGGAAAGAAACAGCAATAAGGGCTACTTTATTTTATTTTAATTTTATTATCGACCGTACATTTTTTGCAACTCGCAAAAGCCAAGCTACCACGGACGTACTTGGTTCTCCGTGATTCAGAAGGCACGTAAACCCGTTGGTCCCGGCTGCATTAGCAGTCGTTAACAACCACCAATTTGCATTGGGCCCGCGTGGTGGTTTATGGCCCATTCTCCCTGTAGTTTTCATCCATAGGGAAGGCATAAAATGAGCTGGTGAGAGGTGAGGTCGGTACCCGGGAGAGATCATAAGTTTTAATTTCGATGATTTCTCCCAGCTTCGGAAGGCACGGTAACCAGTTACAGCTACTAATGTGACCGTCCAAACGACCGTGACCCTCAATTTATATGAACTCGCTAATTTGAGAGAGGTCAAGAGTTCAAGATTTAAGATCTTGCACTGGTAAATCTTTAAAGAAGAATGATTAATATAGCTTTAGGAATAATTTTAATACTATTTTGTTTAATTAACGTGGACGAGAAGCTCGATGGCGCAGTGGTTAACTCGCTCGGTTTGCGATTATTGAAGTTAAGCGACTTTCGCAAAGGCCGGTCATCGGATGGGTGGCCAAAATTTATAATTTCGAGCTCCTCCGTGTTTCGGAAGGCACGTTAAGCCGTTGGTCGCGGTTGCTTTAGCAGTCGTTAACAACCACCAATCCGCACAGGGCCGTGGTGGTTTTTGGCCCGTTATCCCTATCTATCCATAGGGAAGGCTCGTGCCCCAGCAGTGGGGACATAAAAATGAGCTGATGATGAAGATGATGATGGTGATAATTTATGTGGCCGTACAAATCAAAGGCGTTCGATAGCCGAACGGGTACACGCTCCGCAGCCTTATTACCGAAAAAAAAACAACCCAGTTGCTAATTGTCCAATGGCAACGCAACTGCTTGCTACTAGTTGCGGTTGCTACAATCGACCGATTGTAGCAATGTTCTATAGCGCCGTCATGCACTTTTATTTTGTCAATCGTTCGCTCGTGGCGCTATCGTAGCATTCTACGTTCCGTAATACGAATATGTGTTTTGGTAGCAATAAATTGTAAATTGTTGCTATTGCGACTGTAACTTAAAGATCAGTTTTAAGCATGCCGGTTGAACGCGAGAATTTATGGTTCAATATCCATCTTCGTTATAAGAATAAATAAAAAAAATAAAAAAGGATAATAAGAATTAGGTACTTACTCAAAGGTGGGTCGACATCCAGTCTAACCCTGGCCTGTATTCTACCATCAGCGTGTTTCTAATGTGTGTGTACTCTTGGTTGCAGGGCTCCCCCCACGGATCGGTGATGTCTTGCCAGTCGCTCGCGGCGCGCGCGTTCGCCGAGCCAGAGAAGGACAGCATGGCGCACTGCGGCGGATTCCATAGGTAAGAAAGTGAAGGAAAGCCATACACTGTCCCACTATGACCCTATCTACTGAGCCTGATAGATAGGGTATGGCAGCTGGAACTACGGATACGGCTGTCTTTTCAAGGGTACCAAAGGAGTTGGGATCCTAAGCCCCCTGCTGGTTATGCTTTTGCGGGCGTCTCCGGCAGGGCCCGGACATGGGCTGGACTTGGGGTGGCTATGTGGTTAGTTGTAGAGGTAGGAATGTTCGTTTGTCTGGTTGAGGTCTGGCCAGGCTTCCATCTAGTGCGCAGCGGGTCCAAATAGCGGTCTCGGCGGGGCCCGAAGCGGAAGGATTTGCGGGGCACGTGAATTGTCCTTAGTTGGTAGTTCTGGTCGGTGGTTCTCATTGAGAAGGCTTCCATCTCCGGCACTAGTCTGGAGAACTTGTAGAGTCGCCCGCTACATGCAATGTCGCCGGCTAAGCCAGCCGCATAGGATTGTGGATCTGACAAGGTACTTGGATGGGTACTGAAAAGTGGCTTACAACTCCGCCACCGCCATCGAAGAGGACATTTAGAAGTCGACTTTAAAGTTGGCGACCCAAGCAGTGGAAACTGCGAGTTGTATGTACTCTTACACCCGTTTGCACTAAACTTGTCCTTCTTTGTCTTTTTCTGTCTTTGCCTAACTACTACCTGGTCAAGTTAAGTCGGCACCTAATTGTAAGCGACATTTTCGAGCCAGGTTTTCGAGGTTTTCGATGTTAATGTAGCTCCGGTAACCTATCTCGCTATTAGGTAGTGGTCTATGTCGACGAGGCAAATCACCTAAGACACTAGTCTCAAGAAAA